>JAULJZ010017419.1:0-38801 GCA_032270985.1 Heliamphora pulchella
GTACCTAGTGAGCCTTGGGTCGATATTTCTATGGACTTTGTTTTAGGCTTACCTAGGTCAAAGACAGGTAAGGATTCTATTTTTGTGGTTGTTGATCGATTTTCTAAAATGGCACATTTCCTATCTTGTCATAGAACTGATGATGCAACCCACATTTTTTTTTTGGTAATTAATTATAACATAAAAAAAAGAAAAATGTACATGAATTCAAGGGGCATACCCCAGACAGTTACATCATAAACCAAACAAAACAAGGAAACAAAGCAACATAAACCACAAAACCCCGCATCGGTGCGGGGGAGAAGTGCTAACCAAAACAAAAACCACAAATAACCCTCATTGAAAGAGCTATCAACTTAAATGACCAAGAGACGGTTTCTTCTTTTTCTTACCACTGGACGGCTTCGACTGCGTATTCCTCACCTTCTGTTGAGAAGGAGATGGAGAAGCTTCATACTCACATCCCTCATCCGAAAGGGCTTGGGACCGTTGTTTCTTTTTCTTTTTCTTACGCACAAGCACGCTAAAAGAATTTGAGGTAAGAGTAACAGATGCCACTTGCTCCCTGTCACCCATCTCTACTGAATTTGAGGATTTCACAGAAGTTGCGTTATTTCTAGGAATCTCACAATAACCCGCATCCACATGAGAGGGATGAGCAGCATACTCCACCAAAGAACCATTCGCCTCTTGGTCCCTATTGCCTGCATCAGCAGACTTGAGTAACTTCATTCCAACAGTACCAACCGTAGGCACATCAGCCACCATGATATTAGCTCCTATTCGTGTAACTTCACCAATGCCCATAACATCAGCAGGCTCACGACCCTTCCCCATGTTCACGTCACAAGAGGGAGAAGCCAAAGAGGAAAGCAAAGAAGGACGGTCAGACCTACCAGCACCTCTAGCGACCTCCTTCCCTCGACCGACTAGAGTCCAATCATCTTGACACTCGACAGGCTTATACTAGCATCGGCTAATATCATTATCGAACGCTTTACAATGGGAACAAATCGATGGTAGACCTTGATACTCAACACTAACTTCCATAATATCCCCTTCACATTTAACCAAGATAGAATATAACAAAGGCTTGGTCGCATCGACTTCCACACACACCTGTGCATATGAGATGCGCTACTTTATATCCGTTGCCTTATCCAGATAGAGAGGAATACCAACAGCACTAGCTATTCTACTCAGGCACGCAGAGTTCCAGAATTCGAGGGGTAACTCATGAAATTTTACCCAGATAGGGATTTTAGAGAGAGCCTCTTTAGCAAGCTTGAGCCTTTTTTTCCAACGACATAAAATCAAGAGCCTGCCCGAGAAATGCCAAGGCCCCTTTTCCTAAATTTTCTCCATAGCTTCCATACTGTTGAACTTAAAGATGTAGAAACCTTTGTCAGTACCAAAGACATCCACCAAACCCTCGCCCCCACAACACCCTAGCCGTGGCTCTAACCAAACCAAAAGTGAGGTCTATATCAAAGAAATAGCCCACTAGGCAAGGTTCCCAAAACTTGTCGTCGACAAAATCACTGTCAATTTCAATAATCTCGACATGATTTTGGTCCTTAGATTCCACAAATTCAAGATTAGAACTGGAAAAATTTTGATTCATAAGCAAAGATGCCCAAGGTGGTTTTTGAAACGATTCAAACTGAGAAATCATGGGGGCCCAAGGCCTAGCAACCCCAACAGATGACGCCGCACCCTGATGAGGTAAATTCAAATCACGGTGACCAAATCGAGTGCCTCCCCAAAATGGGAAGCGCCCGCCTCCCCTGCCTCTAGTGGAAACCGAGTGAGTAGCTCTCAGCAAAACACCCAAATGACTGATATCAGAAAAGGTCTCCTCTGTTCTATGCTTAAAGTCATCAGTTAAGCAATCAACCTCAACCGAATCCCTAGCATCTAGAGCCCCATCAACGACTTACATTAACGGCAAATCTGTACTGGAGTTCATACCTATGAGAGAGGAATCTGTTGGCGTTCCTCCATGGAGATTCTCCAGGTGAGCTTCAATAGCCATAAATTGATCCTTGCCGTGGGGGCAAAGCCCTAGCCGTGCACGGTTTAGGGCCCCAGCCGCAACCTTCTTAAAGCCATGGAGTTTCTCTGTTTGTATCTCGCATTCAAGAACTTGGGGCAGAGCACCACTCTGCGAAACAGCTGTCTCGTTCAATTTTTGCCCCGCGCCCAGGTGAGACTGGTTCACTGACGTTCTTACCTCGCTACGGGTTGGAGAAACCCTAACTCGGTCTCCACCGGATGGTTCTTGAGAACCGTGGTTGATGACCTGATTGGGAGGAGATTCACCAATGCTTGTGACCTTCGTGTACAGCAACTTGTTCTTAATCTTCATTGACAACGTGAAAACCATAGCGCAAGAGCGCCAGGGACGCCACAGGGCTCTCACCTACAAACGCACCATGAATCGCACCTACAGGGCTCTCACCGAAGTGGCGATAAATAGAACTAATGCAACCCACATTGCTGACTTATTCTTTCAAGAGATAGTTCAACTCCACGGTATATCTTTTTTTGGGTAATTAATTATAGCATAAAAGAAAAAAAATTACATGATTACAAGGGGATACCCCAGGATATTACATGAATACCACTAGGCATCTACGTCCTACACATATTTAACAAATAAAACTAAACCTCCGCGCAAAGCGGGGAAAAGTTAACGACAAAGCATATTCCACGCACAACCCGCGTGGATAAGAAACAAAATCTACATACAAGTCTGCACACAACCCTCATAGATAGGGAAGCATTAACCATACAAAGAAGGATAAAACTAGTAAAGATGCCAGAAGAACTAACAAACTCATAATCCCTACTGAAGATTGGCTGCCGTAAAAATAGGCTCCAAAATTCAAACCGGAACTAGAGATAATAAGAAATTCAGCACGTAGAACTGGTCATCCAAGCCCAAAAGAACCTAAAACCAGCTGAAGCTTGGCTCCTCGAAGGGCGCCAACCCTCGAACACCAAGGATCTGACTAAGGTGAAGAGCAGATCCCAACACCCAAGCAAGGTAACTCAATCTCTAACTGACAGTCACGCTCCTCAACTAGGGAGGAAAGGATAAAGTCTAGATCACCCCACTAAAGTGAAGGAAGAAGTCCATACCAAAGGGAGATCCTAAAATCAAATAAAGACAGCCTAAGGGGAATCAGTAGAGGTCTAAAAGTAAAGTGCCAAAGGTAGATGGGCGCCGAGCCAGCCAAGAGAATGCAACAAGCAGATCAGCTCTAGAATCTCCAACTCAACCAGCCAACGCAAAGACCAACATCCCCTACGCACAGGGTCGCTAAACAGAAGCGGTGGAAGGTCCCAACAAGTCACCAAAGCAAAGGCAAAGTATCCCTAGAAAATCCAGTAAAGAGAACCGTAGGCCATCCCAAAAGAAACTCTACCATCGGATCCAGACGAAGCAAACCAATAGCTACATCCCTACTCCAAAAATCACCTAAGATCCACAACAAAATAGGCATGTCCCAACAATAATATTCAATATTCCAAATCAAAAAATGGGCCCACCATTACGTTTTAAGCGAGTCCCACTTTGCCGCTTGATTAACAAAACAGCCTAAGAACTTGACCCACTTTGCCACCAGCGGGAGAATAGGTTCCAAGGTTCTAAGGAACCCTTGTTGCACATGGCATTTTTCCTAACAACATTTCACGTGGCCCCAATGGACCCAACAAAAAATATAAAATCACCCATAGTTTGAAAAAATCGGAATGATTAGATCTTGAAACCACCACGCCGGGCCCCACTACGGAAAAGCAACATTACTCTCACTAAAGTTGCCACAAAAAATCGTGGGTCCCATTTCAGCCAAAATTTTGACAAACCAAAGCTTCCTGATAGCAGCTTTACTCTCACTCAAGCTGGCACAAGAAAACCATGGGTCCCATTTCAGCCAAAATATCGGCAAGCCAAAGCTCCTTGATTGCTTGAACATGACAGCTGCCATCCACTCACCCAAATTCCCATCAGTATAGCGCTGCAGCAGCACAACTACCTATCCCTCAGTCTGTACATCATTAAATAGATGAATTAATCAGCCATTGCACTAACCAGCGCGTGGCAGGCCATCATCTTCTTCCCCATGTTTAATCAATGAACAAAGCAGCCAAGCAAAAGGCATTCGGTAAAACACAGATAGCCTGGCTCCAGCTATAACTAAACCACCCAAATGAAAGTTGGCGTCAAATTTTGCCAATTGATGTCCATTGATAGCATAACCAACCTTCTTAACAACTTCTCAAGTTGACGTTAATCTCCAGATCGAGGAACCGAGATTAACCCAAAACATTAACTTAATCCATCGTCTTCCAATTCTGGGATAATGGCAAACTCCAGAAAAGGTAAAGTCGAGGCCCAATCTTCACCGCTGAGATCTCAGATCGGTAGAAGCCGAATAGTGAGACCTAGGACCAAAAACACAGAGGGTACGGGGTCCCCTTAATCTCCGTAACATAGCTTAAGCCGAAACGAGTAAGAAACAAGAACTGGTCTTGTTACACGATGTTCATTTCGGCAAAAACCAAAACTACTTTCCAACTCAGCTCCAATGGACTTTCCATTGAGGGCGTAAGGGATATAAACATGAATATCCCAAACGAAGATGCCTCTTCCTTTAAAGCAAATAAAACACAAAATAAAACCAAACTCAACATACCGCAGGGAATGAACTTGCTATGAGGAGCATCTGTCTTCACAATCGTAGACAACAACAGATGCGAGCTCTCAAAACCACTATGTTCATACATGAAGTACCCCAGTCCAGAATAACACCAGAGGATCCAACTCAAGATACAAACAAAATGAGCCTTAGATACAACAAAATGAGCCTTAGATTCATCCCACCATTGCCATGGGATTGTGATCCAAAGGCATCTAGAATGGCAATGCACCATTGACGCCTTGGGGAGAGCTTTCTCTAGAGAGAGAAGCTCTCCCCTCTAACTTGTTTTTTTGCTCTCTCTTTTTCTACACTTTCTCTTTTTTTTCACTATGACTCCACGGTATTCCTAGGAGTACTGTGTTTGACCAAGATGCTATGTTCCTTAGCTATTTTTGGAAGGACTTGTGGGGCAAGTTGGGAACTAAGTTGTTTTCAACTACTTGTCATCCTCAAATGGATGGACAAACCGAGGTAGTGAATAAAACTTTATCTACCTTATTACGTACTGTCATTCAAAAGAACTTGAAAATTTTGGAGGATTGTTTACCATTCATAGAGTTTGCATATAATCGGACTATGCATACTACCACTTTTTATTCTCCTTTTGAAATTGTTTATGGCTTTAATCCACTTACTCCTTTGGATTCGTTGCCTTTACCTGTTGATGATAGGAGTAGCTTGGATGGACAAAAAAAGCTGAATTGATGAAATCACTTCATGAAAGAGTACGACTTCAAATTGAGCAAAAAAATGAGAAGATTTCTTTCTAAGAAAATAAAGGATGAAGACATGTCTTCTTCGAGCCAGGAGATTGGGTTTGGGTGCATATGCACAAGGAACGCTTTCCAGCCCAGAGACAAACTGAGTTGCACCCTCGGGGCGATGGACCGTTCCAAGTTCCGAAGAAGATCAATGACAATGCTTATAAAATCAATCTTCTAGGTGAGTATAATGTTTCTACTACTTTCAATGTTTCTGACTTTTCTCCTCTTGATGTAGGTGACGATTCGGGGTCGAATTCTTTTGAGGAGAGGGAGAATGATGGGAATCAAGGTGGTCTTAGAGATGGTGGACAGAGCCTCAGAGATCCGTTGTAAGTCCCAAAAGGGCCAATCACAAGATCAAGAGCAAAGAAGATCAAGGACGCAATGCAAGGATTGGTGCAATCTGTCTAAGATCGAGCATGCCAATTTATTATACAAGAATCCACCGTTTAAGATGGGATCACAAGAAGAAGAACCTGTTCCACTTCAAGTGATATAAGCTATGGAGAGATGCACAACCTAATGTTTTAGATTTTAATATTCATGCTTATGGGCTTGTTGGATTTTTTAATTTGTTGGGTTTTGCTTTTAATTATTATAAGAAGAATAAGAGTTTATTACCCAAAAAAAAGAAGAATAAGAGTTTAGGCCCAAGTAATTTCGGCCAGCTAAACCGCCAGGGTAGCCCAGCGGTTTAAGGTTGTCATTGGGACCAGCTGTAAACCCAGAGGTCATGTGTTCGACTCCCGCTGGAAGCGCCCTGACTTAATTGATACCTGTGGTTTGCTGGTGATTGCAGGTATCTGGAAGTTTACGCTTTAGGGGTGGGTCCAAAGGGCCCCTGCCTTGAGGTGGTTCATCCGTCATCAAAAAAAAAAAATTCAACCAGCCCATGATCGGGTTTAGTTCGGTTTAGTTTTGGCTAGCACATGTTGTCCCACATTGCTTAGAAATAAAGAATTTCTTCTAACCTTCTCTTATATAAAGGAGACTCCATGTATTTTTTGGAGATGAACAAAGTGAAGTGCAATTTTCTTTGAGAGAATGTTTCTCTTGTAGTTCTTGAGTGAATTAAAGGACTTATCAAGATTTATTCCTTGTGGCGTCCTAGCTATAATCTTGGTTCTTGAAACAAGAGTTCAACGGGCCAAGATTTGTTCCTTGACTTGATTTTGACGTTCTTGGGTTGATTTCAATTTGTTTGTGGGTTCAAGGGGATTCAAATCCTTGCAGGTTCACATCACAAAGAGAGAACACTTGAAATCAAATAAGAAAATAGCATAGTATAGGTATATAGAACACCAAACAAAGTATAAAAGAAATTTTAATTCTTAAGGCATGCAAAGTCTACCTAAAGGATACGTGGTAAAAACCGCATGTGATAAGATAGAATTACTAGCACATAACTAACAAATCCTAATCATACTAAAACATAACACTAACAATGCATGATAAACATAACACGAGTCATATGAGATTAGGTTTTGCTGAACGGCGAGAGCTTCTCTCTCTAGAGAAAGCTCTCCGCAAGGTTCTGTTATGGTGAATATGATCCCGTTCGAAGACTAGATCTGGTGGTTTGGGTCTTTGGAACACACCCATGGCAATGGTGGGGTGTATCTAAGGTACTGGTGACTCTCGGTCCAAGTGAGGAAGAAGCCAGGTCTCATTACTGAGCAATGGCGTGGCGCTTCAGATGCTATCTAAGTTCATCTGAGTTTCAGGTTAGCTCTGTTTTAGCTACGCCTTGCCTTTGTACTTGGTTTAGCTTTTATCATGTTCTTTGTTAGTTTATCATGGAGATCATGGTCATAAGCGTTGTTTATGTATGTATTTCTTCATCTATGGGTTTGGCATCCATGGAAGCTTGGAACTACTTAAGTCAAGGGGGTTTGCTTAACCGATCTGGGTTTGTTGCTCACATGTTGTAGTTGGTTTTTCCAACTATCGCTACGGGTTTCCAGTCTAGTATGGATATGTTCGGATGCTCCGAGACATTGGCTCTATGTATTTTCCTTGGAGTATGTTGGGTTATGGAGGTTTGCATCTTAAAGATCCATGGAGTTTGGAGGTCTCATGGAAATTATCTGCAAGCTTATACTCCGTAGTTGCAGAGGATCTGTTAACGGTTTATGCTTTGTATACGGTTCTGTTTGATGGGATTGAAGCTGGAGTTTCTCTAGCTAGTTTCGTTTGTTCATTTAATTCTGGATCGATCAGCTCTGGTTGGGAGTTTGAAGCCTTTACAGCGAAGAAGATGAAGTGGGAGACACTCTCAATGTAGCTCATGGGCTCAAATGCTGCGTTCCCAGGACTGTGGTAGTGTACAACAAGCTAAAACACCAGTTACAGTTTGACGCAAAGTGGGTCTCGCGGGTGATCATTCATTCGGTGGTGTTTTTGGTAATCTGTGAGTAGTTTGGAACACTTTGATTTTTTTTTGATATTAATGGATTGTAGGCTCGGTGCATTATATGTGGGCCCTAGTGTTTTAGGCTTTTGGGGCAGTTTATGTCTCCATCATGTTTTACCATAACCCACACGCATGTAACGGTGCCCAAGTGTGGTTTGTTTAAAAACCATGGGCTGGAGCTTCCGCTTGTTGGATAGTGGGATAAAGTTACAAAAACTACTTTCCTAAAGTGGTTTAGATGTGGGTTCCATGGCTTTTATAGCTGAACAGTTGGGTGTGGCACATGGTTTTTTGGTGGTAGTGGTATGTGGGGCCCAGCAAGAGACGTTGAACATTGGTTTGGATAGTGGTTTGTGACGTCACTATCTTGTGGGTTGTTTGTTAGTTGGTTAGTCGTGCATCATGTCTAGCGGCTTGTTGGAATTTTGGCTGTTTTGAATACCACTCATGTTTTCTAAACTGTGGGGCAATTAACTTTTGGAAAATTGGGTGGGATCAAAAGGAGTGGGATTTGGTTTTCACATAGGCGTAAATTGAGGTTGGGCCCCTATTTTTGTGGGTCCGTTTGATGGGCAGTTAATTGGATTTTGAATTCAGGCTTTTTCCCTTGGAAAGTAGTGGGGGTTTTTTTGGAAGTGTGGTAATAAAAGTGGTACATCTTTTTAAGGTCTCTTTGGACGACTCCTGACACCTCTCGTTAGAAGTTCTTTTTGGTTCTTTCTTATTCGAGCTTTCTTATATCCTATCGTTTCCCCCCTTGCCGCCAAGGTGTGTGTTGCCTTATTGAGGAGCAGAGGTTGCTTTGGTTTGGGTGAGAATCGATCTACACTTCTAGCTGGGTACCTATGGTGGGGGTTTTTTGGTGGTTCTTTGAGTGGGGTTCTAGCTTTTGGCTTGTTTCGTCTGGATCCGATGGTAGAGTTTCCTTTGGGATGGCCTAGATTTTCTCTAAGCTAGATTCTCTGGGGATGTTCTGCCCATAACTTATTGCTGACTTGTAGGGATCTCCCACCGCTTATGTTTAGAAACCCTGTGCGTAGGGCAGGTTGGTTATTTGTTTTGGCCGATTTTGATCTGGAGCTTTCTGGGGCTGATCTGTCGTTGCTTCTTTTGGCTGGCTAAGGGCCCATCTACCCCTGCTACTTTGCTCTTAAACCTCTGATGGTTCCTTTTTGGTTGTTCCTTGGACTTGTGGTTTGATCCTTGGGGGCTCTTTTGTCAGAGCCTTTATTTGGATGTGGAGGTTTCGTTTTCTTTGCTTGCTCAGGCTACGTCAGTTTACTTGGGTGATTGGAGGACAAGGCCCTTCGACCTCTTGAGCTTGGAAGTTTTGGTTATTCTCTCAGCTTTATAGAGGTTCTTTGGCAGATCTTCTTAGAAGAGTAGGTCCATTCTTATATGAGGTTTTAAGCTTCTCGAGGAGCTGAGCTTTAGCAGGATGTTGTTCTTTTGTGTTGGATGACCAGTTCTTCTCGCTAGTTGGGTTTTGTCCGCTTATGTAAGTTGGTTTTTTCTCCTATTCATATGGGTTGTGTGTGACAGTGGGGGAACAGTGTGTTTTACTATTGCTGTTGTTAGGTTTGTTTATCTTATGTGTCCTTTTGGTTGGAGGATTCCTCCTAATATGTTTGTCGATGTAATTACATGGGGTATGCCCCTTGGAACCATGTACATTTTCTTTTTTATGTTACAATTAATTACCCAAAAAAAACATAACATGAGTTTAAACTAAAGAGAAATGAACTCTAAGATTTTGTAAGCCTTAATCATGCTAAAAATACACCAAAGATTGCATACTGGACGTCACATATTATCCACAAAATACTAAAACAGCAAAAACAAGCTACTAGAACAGCACAAAAGTTTTGTTTTGGGTAATTAATTGTAACATAAAAGAAAAAGAAAAATATACATGTTTTCAAGGGGCATTCCCCAGGTGATTACATTAACTAACATTTAAGAAGAAACCTCCTACCAATAGGACACAACAGATAACCAAACCTAACAACAAAAATAACAAGACACACTTTACCCCCGCTTAACAGCGGGGGAAATTTGTCTTAACAAAACATATTCCATGCACAACCCGCATGGATAGGAAGAAAAAGCCAACACACTAAGAGGACCAAAAACCAGACCAGCAAGAAGGACTGGTTGTCCAACACAAATAGACACAAAATCCTGCTGAAGGCAAGGCGGGGCGTACCTAGTGTGTGTGTTTTTTGGTGCAACAGTGTGTGCAATCTATCTTCTTCGCGCTAGGGTTTTCTTCACCCGATTCATGGAGCGCTCGTCTTCGATGGTTGCGACCCCACCTAGGGCTTCTTCCCCTAGTGTGGTGGGTACTCAAGGAAAGGTGTTGACAGAGGGTTTCGAGCCGTCTTTGACCACCGGCCAACGGTCGCCGCCCAAGCTAAGTGAGATTTTCAAGGAAGCCAATAAAGTTCAATCCAATCTCTCTAATGTCAATGAAATGATAGAGACTGAAGTCTACAATGTACAATAGGGTTTGAAGCTGTTTACAACCGAAATGTATGAAGCCCTAAAAGCTCGTATGCAACGGCTGAAGGGGCTTAGTCCGGCGAAAGCTTCTCCTCCGATCTCTCGGGTAGGTGATGACTTATCTGAACAAGCTGTGGAAGCCAATGTGAATAGTGAAGACGAGGAAGACATTGACCAGGATGAGTTGTTGCTTCGGGTGGCGCAGATCGACAAGGGTTTGACAGAAGCAAAAATTGATCGTATCAAGGAGGTTCTTGCTCACAAGAAGGGCCGTAGTCAGTATGATGGTGCCAAGGGCCCTGAGATTGAGGTTATCTTGCCTAGAGAAGCGGCTCACAGACAATATGGGTGGACATCCGATGGAAATGGGGTTTCTGTTAGGGACCCGAACTTCGTGCATCCTGTATGAGGTTGTGGGGGCCGATCTATGTTTCATGATAGAGGTGGTGGGAGGTTTGGGGGAAGGCGTGATTTTAGAGCCTCCCAGAGGTCGTGGGCTTCGGTTGTTGTGGAAGGCACCAACTGCAAAGATGTAGAGTAACCCAGTGATTTTCCTGCCCGATAAGTGTTTGATACTACGCCTCATTCAACGTCTGGGACTTCTCCTATTGCTAACCACAGTTCAGGGGCCTCTCTGGAGTTCGTGGAGCTTGACCAGTCTCAGCCTGATGAGGTAACTATTGATAGTGCCTTTGTTGATGATAAAACCTGGGAGGATTGTCTTGTGGGCTACTTTCTTGATTCGACTTTACCTTTTGGCCTTGTGAGAGCCACGGCCAGGACCCTATGGGAACAGGATGGCCTGGTGGATGTTCTGGGCAATGCCAGAGGTTTTTCCCTCTTCAAATTTAAGAGTGTGGAGGCTATGAGTTCAGTTATGGAAAGGGGACCCTGACACTTCTCGGGTAAGTTGATTATCCTACAACGTTGGAAGAAACGCTTCAAGTTTGCCAAAGAAGCAATCTTTAAAATACCTGTTTGGGTTATGTTACATGATCTACCTCTTGAATTCTTGAACCCGCATTGCTTAAGCCGCATCACAAGCGTTCTAGGCGTCCCCCTGTATTTGGACAAAGCTACAGATTTTAAGCGAAGGATTTCAAATGCTCGGGTGTGTGTAGAAATTGCTGCATCCAAGCCGTTATTACATTCTATTTCTGTTAAGTGCGATGGAGAAACTATTCTTGTTGGTGTGGAATAGCAGGGTCTCCCGGCGATCTGTGATCATTGTAAGGCATTTGGCCATGACATTAAGCGATGTAAACTTTATAAACCTTCTGAAACCCCAAAGGAGTGGACCCGGGTAAGCAAAGGAAAGGAGGTTGATGTTGTGGAAGATACTCCTCAGGTTGCAGAAGCTGTTATGGGTATGCCTTCTTCTTCTAACCTTATCTGGTGTGAGATTCTACCATGGCCAGAACAGGGGGCTCTGCCGAAATCAAAACCTCCCTCCCCAAAACAATCGGTTGATGTTGTCCCTACTCAGCATGAAAAGCTAGTGGATCCCCCTTTGGAAGTAGCTCCTCAGACTAACAAAGATAGGGGCAATGCAAGCTTAGCAGGTCGAACTCCCTTCACTCGCAATCAATCGGTGCTTGAGATGGAACCAATCCTTGTTGTGGGACAAGGTACGAAAGACGAGCCCCTTACTCCCTTAGATGAGCTGGATAGTGGGCAGGAGCATGTGAAGTCTTCTCCTAAGGATTCAGGATCCAGAAAGGTGCCTAACGGAAAGAAGAGAAAGAAAGGTCACTTTCTTAACCCGTTTTTAAAATGTATGTTACATCTTGGAATATTCGGGGACTGAACAGTTCTTTTAAGCAACATGAATTGAAGTTTTTTGTTAAGTCATCTCAGGTCAAATTACTTGTTTTAAATGAAATTAGGATTAAAAAAGATAAGGCAATTATGATTTTGCAAACAATTATGATTTTGGTATTTTGGGTCGTATTTGAGTTTGCTGGGATCCTGTTTTTGTTAATTTTCAAGCTACTGATTCTGGTGACCAATGGATCCATGGGAAGGCTACCTTTTTGGAAATAAAGTTTCTTTTTGGGTTACCTTTGTGTACGGCCTCAATACTTTTGGGGAAAGGGTTAGCCTCTGGCATAAGCTTGTTTCTCTTGCTTCTGGTCTCACTTGTTTCCCCTGGTTAGTGTTGGGTGATTTTAATGACATTCGTCATCCTCATGAGCATATTGGGGTGATGTGGTAAATGGCCTACACATATGGATGACTTCAATAAGTGTCTATATGAGGCTGAGTTAGACGACCTTAGGTACAGTGGGATCCAGTTTACTTGGTCTAATAATCAATAGGGCGATAGTTTTATTAAGTCCGAGATTGATTGTGCCCTTGTTAATGAGGCCTGGATTATTTCTATGGGTCAATCTAGTGCCTTCTTTGGGCCTCCAAGTATCTCGGACCATGCTCGTATTGATATTATGCTTGATCTTAACAAAGCCAAATCTAGGAAGCCTTTTAAGTACTTTGATTTTTAGGCTAAGAGTCCTAAGTTCATTCCTTTGGTTAAGGCGGTTTGGTGCACTTCTGTTGATGGGTCGGATATGTATAGGGTATGCCAGAGATTGAAATTACTGAAATTTCAGTTTAAAAAGCTTAATAAGGATTTGTATAGTGATATCTCCAATCGTGTGGCTAATCAGAGGACTATTCTTGACGACCTCCAACTTCGGCTTGATGTGAGCCCTAATGATACAGATTTGTATGATATGGAGAGGGCGGCTTTTAAATATTTTGTTGAGCTTGTCCTAGCTGAAGAAAGTTTTTTCAAAAAAAATCTAGAATTCAATGGCTTAACCTCGGGGATCAAAATTCCAAATTTTTCTTCAAATCTGATAATTTTCAACGGTTTAGGTCTCACATTACTTCTGTTAAGGGTGAGGATGGAGTGGTTTACACTGAAAAACACCAGATCTCTGAGCATATTGTTGGTTACTACCAGGACCTTCTTGGTACTGACACTAGTGTTGATAGGATTGGGATCAGGGATTTAGAGGATCTTATCACCAAGCGGCTTTCCCCCCAAAGTGTTGTTAGTATGATGAGAGATGTCTCTGAGGAAGAGATCTGTGCAACCATGTGGTCCCTTAAAGCTAATAAAGACCCAGGTGGCTATTCTGCTAGTTTCTTCAAAGATGCCTGGGACATTGTGGGCCAGGATGTCACTAGGGCGAATAAAAGGTTTTTTGATTCTGGGTATATCCTTTGCGAGATTAATACTACCCTTATTGCCTTGATTCCTAAAGTCCCTAACCCTTCATCCATTAAGGAGTATAGGCCTATCTCACGTTGCAACACGATCTACAAATGCATCTCCAAAATCATTGCTAATAGAATCAAGGACTCCTTGGACGAGATCATATCTCCTGCTCAATCTGCTTTCGTTAAGGGGCGGAGGATTACGGATAATATTTTCCTACCACAGGAGCTCCTGAGGGATTATCATAAACAAAGCCATGGTCCTAGGTGTGCTCTTAAAGTTGACATTATGAAAGCTTATGACAATGTGCGTTGGGACTTTATGATTGAGGTTCTTAGGTGTATGGGGTTCCCAGAGAGAATGGTGACTTGGATTAAGGAGTGTATTACATCCCCTAGCTTCTCCATTAGTATCAATGGGGAGCTTAATGGTTTCTTTAGGGGTCGGAAGGGTCTTAGACAGGGGGCCCTTTATCCATCTACCTTTTTGTTATGGCTATGGAGGGGTTGGCTGGTTTGTTCGAGAAGCGCACGTAGGATTCTCCATTCAACTACCATTAGAAGTGTGGTAAGAACAAAATTGTTCACCTCTGCTTTGTTGATGACCTCATGGTCTTCTCTAAGGCTGAGGTTACTTCTGTTAGAGTTATCCGGCAGGTCTTGGATGAGTTTCAGAGACTGTCTGGTCTTTCCCCCAGTCCCCAAAAAAGTGACATTTACTTCTCTGGGGTTGGTAGTGTTTTAAAACAGGAGATTTTGGTTGTTCTTGGTTTTCGTGAGGGCTCTCTTCCTGTTAGGTACCTCGGGGTTCCCCTTATTACTACTAAACTTACTTATCGGGACTGTAAGCCTCTCATCGATAGGATTGCTGGTAGGATCCAGGTGTGGACTAGTAAATTTCTATCCTATGCTGGCAGAGTCCAATTGATTGGCTCTATTCTTTTTTCCATTCAGGTCTATTGGTCTTCTTTGTTTATTCTCCCCAAGAAAGTGTTTCAGGAGGTTGAGAGGTTACTCCGGGCTTTCCTGTGGAGTGGCCCCGAGACAAAGTCATCTAGTGTTAACGTTGCTTGGGAGGAGGTGTGTGTCCCTTGCAAAGAGGGTAGCCTTGGGATTAAATCTTTGATTTTGTGGAATAAAGCTACGGTAGCCAAGCATATTTGGTTATTGTTAACGATGGGTGATGTGTCCTTATGGTGCATGTGGATCAAATCTAATATTCTTCGTGGTAAATTCTTTTGGGCAGTCAAGATCCCACAATTGGCTTCTTGGTGCTGGAGGAAGATCCTTCAATTGCGACCGTTGGTCAAGCACTTTTTCCTTTACGAGATTGGTAATGGTGACGATACTTTTTTGTGGTTAGACCCTTGGCATCCCTGGGGGTCTTTGGTTGAGGCTAAGGGGTCTAGGATAGTGTATGACTCTGGGATGGGTCTAGATGCCAAGGTTAATCAGATTGTAGATGGTCAATGCTGGAGATGGCCCTTTGCTGTGACTCTGGATCTTTTGGAGATGCGTAGGGAGGTTAGTTTTCCTCCTGATGCATTCCGGTGTGATAGAATCAAGTGGTCCCTCAACGGTAATAATTTCTCCATTGGGTCCCTTTGGGAAGAGATTAGAGTTCATAAACCTGCACCGTCTTGGAGTAAGTTGGTTTAGTTCAAACACCACATTCCTCGCGTCAGTTTTATTCTCTGGATCGCGATTAGAGGTCGCCTTAGTCCAGGTGATAGGCTTAGAATGTTTGGTCTTGAGTGTGATGTTAGCGGTTGTTTATGCTCTGGGGCTTTGGAGACCCATGATCATCTCTTTTTTGCTTACCCCTTTGGTCAGTCTATCTGGACTAGGGTTTTAGCCAAGTGTGGGGTTAGTTGGTCTGAGAATTCTTGGATGACATGGAAGGATGCTTTTGTTACTAAGGTGATTGGCAAAACTTTGAGTGCTAGTGTCAAGAGATTGGCGCTCTCTATCTCGGTATACTATATTTGGAGGGAGCAGAATCTTAGAAAATTCCAGGGTACTAAGAAGGGCTGGGAGGGTGTCCTGAAGGATATCTCTGTGATGGTGAGAGTGAGGCTTTCCACCCTCAGGAGAGTGTCTTTTTCTCAAACTAATATGGAGATCCAGGATGAGTGGAGCCTTGGGATGGATATTTTTTCAACTAATGTCAATTATGAATTGCTTCTTGTTTGCTGCAGCTTGGCAGCTTGCTTGGATGATTGTGAGATTAGCTACTTCCTCCTCTTTGGAGTGCTGAGTGATACAGTCTTAATGAGTGAGTGCTTTGTGAGGTTTCTAACATTTATTCCCTGCAAGTTTTTATTGTTATGCAGATTGACGTGGAAGGTCTAGGTTTTGTTAATGCAGCGAGGAGCTTAGTGAGATTTTCTTCTTCTCCTTCGAAGTTTGAGCTATACATTTGTCTGGTTCCTTTTGTGAGATTTGCCCTCTTTTTTTTGGAGTGCCGAGCTTTCTTTTATCTACTAGTTGTACATCCCCCTCTGGGTGCGTGTGTTCTTTCCTATACTTTCATTGGTTTATACTGTTTGATTTGTTCAGGTTCTGTTGGCTGCTAGCTCCTCGAGGCAAGAAGCTTTAATTGGGAGCATAATGGTCCTAAGGCTTTGCCCTTTCCTAGGTGATAGCGGCCTGTTGTACCCCGAATTATTGCTTTTCTACAGTTTTTTGGTGGTGGCAACAGCTTGTTGAGCTCCTTGTTTTATTTTTTGTTGTAGGTATTATATTCTATTCCTAGTTTTGATCTCTAGCTATGAGGGGTGTTCATAGCTACTATACATTTGTTTTCCTTTGTTATTCTGGGCTTGTCTGGCTATTCCCCTTATCTTTATGATGGGGCTATTGGTTGTTGCCCCCCTTTCCAGCTGTAGTTTTTGTTTTTGTCCTCATTTCGGTTTGGTGTATATTCTTGTGGACCTTTTGTATTTTTGCTTCCCCTTACGGCTTGTGTAAGGGCTTGTGTGCGTGTGTTGGTGTGTGTGTTGTTGGGCTTGGTTTCTTTTTGGCCATTCAGGTTCGATTTTGTCTAGCAGGTGGTTTCTCTTGTTGGGTGCTGCGATCTTGTCTGTTTTATGGCAGCTTTCTTCTATGTTCCTGGTGGCTTTTGGTGCTTTGGTTAGCTTTATTTGTGGCTTCAGTGCTATTTATTTTGGCTATTTTTTTGCCTTTGTTTCCTTTTGTAGGGCTCGTTTAGCTCCTTGCTGCTGAGGTTTTGAGTGTAGCAGCTGTTTCTGTTTTGTTGCGATTTCTCCCTGAGTGTGGCAGGTGTTTTGCTGCTGTAAATTGCTCCTATTTCTGTATGTGGCTGTAGTGGAATTCAATGTCTATTGTGGATAGCTCTCGGTTTCAGTGGGGAGGCTGTTGAGCCTTTCCTGTTGCTGTTGCTGCGATTTTCAGGGTGCCTAATTGCTTGGGCTATTTTGTTGTTTAGTGCCTTCTTTAATTCCTTGTATATGCTTTTTGGTTTCTAGTGGGTTGGCTTGTGCTTGGTTTGGTTGGTTGGCCTTATTTCCTTTCCCATTATTTCTAAATTATGGGGACGGTAATTTGGTCTCTTTACATTGTTTTTAGTTGGTTTGTTGCCTGGTTGTGGCTTAGCCGAAAGCCTTTTTTTATTCTTTTGGTTTTGTTCTTGGTGGTGCTTGTAAGGCCTGGGGCATGCCCCTTGTATTTTGTATCTTTTCTTTTCTTTATATTACATTTAATTACCCAAAAAAAAAATCCTGCTGAAGCTCAGCTCCTAGAAAAGCTATAAACCTTAGACAAAAAAGACCTACTCTCCTCAAAAGTCATGTCAATGATCCTCTATGAAGCTGAGAGAATAACCAACCTCAAAAGCTTAGGAAGTCAAATGAGGGTGGTCCTCTAACCACGGCACTAGGAAGCAATTGAAAGGACAGCCCCAAGGAATCTGACCCAACTCCGCTCCCTAACCAAACTGGGAACCAACCCAGACGTAGCCCAAACAAGCGAAGAAACAAAATCACCCTAGCCAAATAAAGACTCTGAGGATAAGACAACAAAGGATCACAACCACAAGTCCAAAAGACAACCAAAGGGAGCCCACAGAGGTCTAAGAGCAAAGTACTAGAGGTAAATGGGCCCCTAGCCAACTGAAGAACACAACAAACAGATTAGCTCCAAAGAACTCCATCGCAAAACTGCCAAGGCAAACCACCAACTTACCCTGCGCACAGGGTGGTCACCAAACAAAAGCGGTAGAAGATCCCCACAAGTCAGAAGAAAGCTAAGGACAGAACAGTTCCAGAGAAAACCATCTCAGAGAAACCTAGGCCATCCCAAAGGAAGCTCTACCATCGGATCGAGATGAAATAGCCCCTCAGCTAAACGCTGCTCAAAGAACCACCAAAAGAACCTCACCATAAGTACCCAGCTAGAAGTCCAGATAGGTCCTCATCCAGACCAAAGCAACCTCAGTTCCTCAATAAGCAACACTCTCCCTGGCGGGAAGGGAGGAGAAAATAGGATCCAAGAGAGTTGGAGCTAAAAAGAAACTAAAAGAACCACTGACAAGGCACCACGGGGTCTTCCAAAGAACTTGAACCAAATGTACCTAATACAATTTCCCAACTTGCATATCTACACGAGAACC
Source organism: Heliamphora pulchella (assembly GCA_032270985.1). Classification (NCBI taxonomy): domain Eukaryota; kingdom Viridiplantae; phylum Streptophyta; class Magnoliopsida; order Ericales; family Sarraceniaceae; genus Heliamphora; species Heliamphora pulchella. Next base: position 18,241 of record JAULJZ010017419.1, read on the forward strand.
TTCAAAAAGCCTGTTGAGGGCCATTGAAAAGTCCCAAGGTAACTCACAAGCCACTCGCCACGGCAAGAACTATTCTTCAATTAGGTTAATAGATTAGACCTTGGAGCAAATTACTCTTGGGATGAAGCAATTAAATTTCCCACTTGAACAACTTTCATTCACCGCATACTTCCCATAGTGGAAAGTGGGCCCCATAAAAGTCACATAGGCTGGCGGGTCCCACTTGTTCCAAGGAATACCGCTGGGTAGCATACATTGTAAAGAGATATGGGCCCACAAGATGGTTTTAATGCCCAGCGGTTTTAACGCCGAAAGCTTTGCCCACGGTTTTGGCCCATGGTTTGCACAAACCACCTGCACACATCAGTCCACCTAGCAGGTTCTCTAACCCACGCGCACCATGGCGCATAACCCCAAACCTTCATCTTCAATCTCAGGAATTGAACTAGCAACTATTGAATGCAGTAAACAAAGCGTCACTTCCCAAAGCAACCTATAACGGAACCTTAAGTGTAGACACGCTAACAGCGCATGAACCCACTTCGGCGATAATCATGAAATATTGCAACAGGTCGCACACAGACGACGATGTCCTCATCAGAGTCATCACTGGAGTACTACAGCACAAAGGTTGTGGCCGTAACATTTTGATGTTGCGGTTCTAAGGTAACATGGGGCAAAGGTTACGAGCACAAAGATCTATGTCGCGACCATAAAGCTGTGAGTGCTAGAACATTGTGGGCGCAACATTGATTGTTGCGACCGCAAGGAATGTAAGCACTGTTTTACTAAATTTTGGTAAATAGTGTGTTGGGTGCAAGCATACAATATGTGAGGTTTAATGTGAAGCAGAATTACATAAACGAATTACAACTACTTTTAATCAAAACATAGTGAAAGCATAAAAAGTTTGATACTAACTAAAATCTAGAATTATGCATGCTCACAATATAACCAAAAGCAATAAAATCAGATGAAGACTACTTCAATCAAAAGTGCAATTAAAGCATGAATAATTTGATAATAACTAAAATTTTAGAATTGGATTAATTACCCAAAAAACAAATTAGAATTAGGCATGCTAATAATGTAACCAAAAGTAATAAAACCTAATGATGACGAACTAAAGAATAATCATGCAAATCGTAATACAAAAATTATAAAAAAAATTAAATTAATTACCCAAAAAAATACAAAAATTAACCTCTATTTTTAGCCCTTAGTTGGTTGTTTGTTGGTGTATTTTGTTCACAGGTGTGCTCTTGGCCTCTCCCTCTCCAGGATGGGGAGGATTTTTTGCTCCCGCCCCTCTTGAGGTAGATTTAGTGCTGGTTTTTTTGAGATTACTGTTGGATCTTTGATGCTGTGCCTTTTGAAAATGGCTGAAAGTTCTTGGGTTATTGGTCTGCATTGGGTTTTGTTTTGATGGCCTAGTAAAGCTTTATGTGCATTGATGGCTTTGCTTCCTCCTCCATTATTTCTCAATTATGGGGGCGGCAACAGCGGCCCTTCTTTCTTATGGCTTTAGGTGGTTTGTTACATGTAGGCTGGTTTTTTGTTTTGTTTTGGCTTAGCCGAAAGCCTTTTTATATGCTTTTGGTTTTGTTTCCTGGTGGTGGTTTGTAAGGCCTGGGGTATGCCCCTTGTATTTTTGTCCCTTTTTTCTTTTCTTTTATGTTATAGTTAATTACCCAAAAAAAATTAACTTGACCTCTCCACGGGGTAGAAAATGTGGAGAGAAAAGTGTCGGGGTTCCAACGAGGGTACTTGAAATATGATAGTCCGAGTGTGTCCTCAAGTCGTAGGATGCGATGATCGTCTATTCAATCCTCGAGAAATGCTCCAATTCCAGTACTTAGGAGAAAAAGGGCAACAACACGGGGTGGGGGTGAGTAATTCGACTGACAGAATATTGACGTCTCCAAATTTTCCTCAATAAAGCGGCAGCGTACCCATGTTCAAAAAGTGTCCTTTTAAAATGGTACCAAAGGTACGTATTTATAAACAATGCCACCCAATGAGGTGGCGACACGTCCCAAGCTCAGAAGATGCCAAAAAAGGTTGTGGTCGCGACCTTTGAAGATTACGATTGCAACATTGGAGGCTGTGGCCACGAGGTATTTTAGGGTTTTCATAGGTTTCTTGTTGCGGTCGTGACAACGAAGTTTGCGGGCGCAAGGTTAAAAGGTTCCTGGTGCAATTACTTGTGCCAGTGAGTAATCAGGTCGCAAGGTTTGAAGGTTGGGGCGTTATGGTTGTGATCTTATGATTCAATTTCATGGAGTACGAGATTTGAATTATTTTTGGATGATCGTTTTAGAAACTTTGCACGTCATCCCTATTTGGTTTTCATTATTAGATTCACCTAGATAAGCCTAAGATAATTATGGTGTCTATAGTTGTCCCTCTTTGATATAATTGCACAGCAACGCATGGTGCGAGTTATGTCAAAGTCCCAAAGACAATATCAATTTGACCAAGCTGCCAATCTTTTTTTTTGGGTAATTGGAGCTGCCAATCTTAGGCTACAAACACGCAAGCAATCACATGATGGTGGTCGCGCCTGAGCTTAAATCGAGCTGCCTACATACCCTTTTACTAGGGATCAGACCAAAACATAGTTTCAGGGCAAATGCAAACAATGCAAAATGTAAAACATGATGCTTTATTTACCTAAAAAAAACATGATGCAGATGCTAAACATGATCAACAAATACCCTAAAGATCGAGTCAAGATCTAAAAGGGGCACAAACGAACAACAATTTAAATATCGAGTCAAGATCTAAGAACTTAGCTAGGGATAAAATAATTAAAAGGATCGAGTCAAGAGATTAGAAATTATCATAAACGGAAGAGCAACACGACAGATGTGGTGGCTTAGCCCAGTGGGCTGCCCCATATCTATCCCCCGGGGTTCAAACCTCGGGAGCCCCGTTCCCTTATTAACAAGCGAAAAAAAAAAGAAAAGCAACACGAATTAATAGGTCGAGTCCAGACCTAAAAAATGTAGAAGAAAACAAGACAAGAATAATTAAAAAATCGAATCAAGACTTTAAAAATATTTTATCAGAGAGATAACCACAAATTAATAGGTCGAGTCAAAAGACCTAAAAATTTAGGACGATAACGGGACAAAAATAATTAAAAAGTCGAATTAAGACCCTTAAAATTATTCTCATTGGGAGAAAATCACAAATTAATAGGTCGAGTCAAGACCTAAAAATTTGGAACGAGAACGAGATAAAAATAATTTAAAAGTCGAGTCAAGATTTAAAATTTTTTTTTTGGGTAATTAAATGTATTATTAGTAAAAAGAAAAAGTACACGAATTCAAGGAGCAAACCCCAGACCTTACAAACCACCACAAAGAAACAAAGCCAGAAGCAACAAAAATAGGTTTTAGGCTTAGCTATAACCAGCCAACAACAAACAATGAAACAAACATGACCTTACATAACCAAACTTAAAACAAGAAATTGGGCAAGAGAATGATGCCCCGACCATAACATGAGTAATGGGCGAGAAATCAGCGCCACCTAGCCAAACAGAGCCAAACATGATTCATCCCTGTATAATGACAACAAAATATAAAGCCTTCCAAGCCATAACACAACCTACCATAAAAAGAGGGCCCCAATAATAGGACACCAAGAAAACTGCCGCACTTAGAGGGGATACAAAACAACCTGCTAGCCAACTAATTACTTGAATAATTCAAAATGAGCAATGAAACCAGACCCATTCCAAAGCCAAAATGCATCAACCAACAAGCATAAGAACCACCACGCAAATCTATAGGATCAAGGCACGGACCCAGCATATGCCAAAGTACATACCTAATGTCCAAACATCGAAATCCCACCAGATAAAAATACACAGAAAACCAGCACATGCACCCGAGCCCTTACACAAGCCGTAAGGGAAGGCTACAAACGTGACTATACATCAAGAGCTAAAATAAAATACAACAAGGAATAACCCATTGTGTGCACAAAATATAAGGGAACTAGATGCAAAATATACTATCAACAGCTATGAACATCCCTCATAGCTAGGCAAAATATGCAGCAAATCAAAGCCCTATTGAGGAAGAACTACAAATCCAACCAGAAGGGTCAAACCGAGAGCAGCTACTACAAACCTTCATCACAAAATGTAAAATCTCTGGATTAAGCTCCCAACCTAGGTTTCTTCTTGCTCCTACTTTTTAAGAAGGGGGAAAGCTTCTCTCTCTAGAGAAAGCTCTCCCCAAGAGTTCCATGGTGATTCCTCGGTCCAACGCTCCAAATCTGGAGGCTCAAGAGGTATATCTAAGCTCTTTGGATCACACCCATGACAATGGTGGGGTGTATCTAAGCTTATTGTTAGTTGACGTATAGAGGATGGAAAAGGCCCGTAGAGCCTGTTTTGCCATGATCTGTTAATCTGAAGCTAGATGTATTTCTCTGGTTTTAGTTTCTGTTAATGGTTCACCAATCTAGATTTCATAGATCTATTATCCGATTTGGGTTTCTCGGGATCGGATTCTTTCAATTTGGGTTTTCTTTAAGGGATTTTGGAACCCATTTATGGATTTGCGCTATTTGTACAGTAGTTATATCTATGGATTCCATTTTTCGATTCCATGTTTTAACGAAGCAGGTAGCGTAAATGGGTTCTTTGCGCCTTTGGGCGGTTCTGAAGGCAAAATTAGTGGTTTTCTCTAGTTAAACCATGGGCCCAATTTTCAGCCATGGATGAACCAGTCAAGGTTTGGTCCTCGAGCTGAGGAAGATGAGATGGTGTTCCGCTGCGTTAATGGAGTTTATCTTGGTTAATCAAAGTACGCAAGCATAGTGTTTTTTGGGGTTCTCTTTGTTACTGATCTGGGTCATAGATTGAGCTCATCTGCCGGTCTCCAGATGGTTTCAAGTAGCTCCGTGAAGTTGTATGCATGGGGCTAATTGTGATTTTTTGTGATTAATTGGTGATTACATCAGTGTTGGTGTTCCTCAGTTGTTTCTGTTGCTTGAGCAATTATATGGTTGGGAGGTATCCGATTCCTCATCTGTTTAGGCTATGTAGGTTAAGGTGCAGAGATGGGGCCGATGGTGGAGTTGCTTAGTTGCTGGTCTATTGCCTCAAAGCTGAGGTTTCCCTTGGGGCTGTTCTCTCTCATGCTCCTTAGCGCAGTGGTTTGAAACCAACTTTCTTTAGCCTCCTAAGCTACTGGGGTATTGCGGTCTTCTTGGCCATATTATGTTTTCTGACAGGATTTCTGAGAAGTCTTGAGGAGACCATTGATGGTGTTACCTCTGGACTTTTGATTTAAGGAGCTAACTTTGGTATAGACTTATTTCTTAACTTCAGCGAGGGTGATCTTAACTCTATTTTTTCCTCTCTTGAGTTGAGGAGTGTGACTATATTTGAGTGTCTAAGTTTACTTTGGTTGGGGTTTTGGGATCTGTTCTTCTCCTTAGTCAGTTTCATTGGTGCTGATTCGCTGGCTTATGACGAGTTAGTTTTGGTCTTTTAGTTATATGTTGCGTCCTAGCCGTACGGGTTGTGAGGACTTCTAAGTAGGTTTTTTTCCTATTCACGCGGGTTGTGCGTGGAATATATTTTTTTGATAGCCCTCCCCTACTTCGTGCGGGGGTTTGGTTTGCGTTGTTGACTAGGTTTAGGACGTAGGCTCGTGTGGTACTTATGTAATTTCCTGAAGTATGCCCCTTGTATTCATGTAATTTTTTTCTTTTCTTTATGTTACAATTAATTACCCAAAAAAAACCTAGGTTTCTTTCAGCTAGGTGCAGCCCGCACATGGGCCTAAACAGTCATAAAAGTAAGAAGAATAAAGACAATGACTCGGGTCTGGGCCGTTTGTCCAAAGTTCAGAGTGTTGTTGATCGCTGCCACTGGAGGTGGCCATCGGCGGTCTCCATGGACCTCATTGAGATGGCTAGGGAGGTTGGGTTCTCTCTTGATTCTTCTAGAGACGATAGCATCAGATGGCTTTTAAATAGTGGGAAGTTTTCCATAGGTTCTTTGTGGGAGGCTATCCGTGAGCATAGACCTAGACCTAGTTGGCGTAACCTTGTCTGGTTTAAGCATCATATCCCTCAGGTTAGCTTTATCCTTTGGGTGGCTATTCGGGGGAAGCTTAACACGGGTGATGGACTTCGGCTTTTTGGGCTAGCTTGTGACTATAGTTGTAGTTTGTGCTCTAGTATTGAGGAGTCCCATGATCACTTTTTTTTCAAGTGTACCTATGCTAGTTAGATATGGTCTTGGGTCCTGAATAAATGTAATCTTAGCTGGTTTGAATCTTCTTGGAAATATTGGTGGACTAAGTTTGTAGTGGTGGGGGAGGCTCTGCTTTGAGCTCTCTAGTTCGTCGGTTTGCAATTTCTATAACAATCTACTGTATATGGAAAGAACGTAACCTTTGAAAGTTTCAAGGTAAGAGGCGTCGGTGTGAGGAGTTTTTTAAGGAGATCTGTGGGATTATTAGAGATAGGGTTTCCTCCAAGCATAGGGTTCCTGACTCCAGTACCAATAGATCTATTCAAGAGGATTGGGGAGTCCCCCCTGACATTTTTGAAACTAACTATTGAACTTCCTATCTTTATCTTGCGCAGGGGAAGGCCAGTCTGTCTGTGTGATTGGGATTACTTGTTTGGAGTATAGAGTGCAGGATGTGTAATATTTACTTAATCCTTTTACTTACTAGTTCTTCATCTTTATGCAGATTAGCTTGGAAGGTCTAAGGACCAGTGAGATTTGGGATTTTTGGTTGGAGAGGGGAGTGATACACTTGTGAGCGAGTGTTGTGAGGTTCCTTTTTTTTTTTTTGATGACGGAGGAACCACCTCAAGGCAGGGCCCTTTGAACCAAGCCCTAAAGCGTAAACCTCCGAATACCTGCAATTACCCGCAAACCACAGGTATCGGTTAAATTAGGGTGCTTCCAGCGGGAGTCGAACACAAGACCTCTGTGTTTACAGCTAGTCCCAGTGACGACCTTAAACCGCTGGGTTACCCTGGTGGGTTTGTGAGGTTCTTTCTAACCTTTTACATGTGTTTGTTCACTGTGTAGCTGCGGCAGAGCTTGAGATAGATTTGCTTCTTCCTTTCCTTTGGAGAGTTGAGTGATACTCTTTGTGTGGACGGTTGTGAGGCTGTTTCATTTATTTCTTTCTTCTGTATGCTCAAGTCTCCTTGGGTGGTGGTTTCCCGTAAGAAGAAGCCTCGGCTTTGATGGTTTCGATACTTTGATTCTACAACTATTCTCATGGTTTTGTATCCTTATCTATATGGTAGATGTGGGCTTGTTGCTATACTAGTGGGTTGTTATGGCTGCTATGGTGTGTGGGGTCCTGCCCCCGTTGGGTGCCATCCCTAGATGGCTTCTCCTCGCCTGTTGTCTCTTGTTTTTTCATATCCCAGGAGAAAGAAGCCCCGTCCTTGTTTGTGAGGCGTCTGGTTGCTGCTGCCTCTCTTAACAGGTCTCGGCTGTTGATCCTTGGTTGGAGCCATTGCCTATGTGTTTCGGTGGGAACTGCTATCAGTTGCTTTAGTCTTTTTTTATTTTCTTTCTCTTGTTAATCCTGGACTTACTGGTTCTGTTTAATAGTTGGTGGACTTCCCTTTGTTCTGCCTAGTTTGGTTTTACTTTTTACTATCTGTTGTATTTTGGGTTGGCAAAGAGTTTTCCTTCTCTTGGATTAACCTCCCCTTTTTGTTGTCATTGTCTTAGCTATGTCTAAAGCCTTCCCCCCTGCGGCTTGTGCAGGGGACCGGGTGCGTGTGTTTTGGGTGTGTGTGCTTTGTCTTATTCTTGCACGGGTGGGTTTGTTTTGTATTTTCTGTTGTTGCTTTTTTGTTTAAAGTGTTGCCATCTTGTTCGGCTGTTGTGGCTGATTTCCTTTTTGGCTGGATTCTGGCTATTTGGTGCGACAGTTCTTGGACAGGGTGTTGGTTCATGCTCATGTTTTCGCCAAGTGAATTGCTGCGGTTGTGTGTGTTGTTCCTACTTTGCTGCAGCTGTTTTATTTGGCTAGCAAGCTGCTTGGTTCCTCTTAAGTGAGGTGTGTTTTGGTCCCTCCTTGTTTGAGGTGGCGGCACAGGTTTGTTTTGGTTGTTGGACGATGTTTTGCGGTTTTTTAAAGGTTAGTTGGTCAGCTTTTGTTTTGGTTTTTCTGATTGTATATTGCTGGATTTACTACTAGGATTGGTTGATGAAGGCTGGACAATGTTACTCTCAGCTGCTTAGGTTCATTGTTGCGCCTGCTGCAATGGTTATTTTGTACAGACATTTCAATTTTCCCCTTGTTTGCTACTAGATGTATTTGCATGGATAGGGTTATTGCTTTGAATTATGGCCTCCGGTTCCTTTTGGTTATTGCTGGTTTCTAGTTTGTTTGGGGTTTTTTTTATATGCTTGGTTCCCGGGTCATTACTATTTCTGGTTATGTCCAGGGCTCCGATCTCTGGCAGTCTTGTTTTCTTTTGGTTTCGGCTTAGCCTAAAGCCAGGTTGTGTTGCTTTGGTTTTTGTTGTCTTCTTTGTTTTTTGTTTTGGGTATGTAAGGTCTGGGGTTTGCTCCTTGTAAATATGTAATTTTTTCTTTCTTTTATGTCATAGTTAATTACCTAAAAAAAAAAACCATTCACCCACAAGAAAGTAGATAGGAGATAACATAAAGAAACGCTACTCTCTAAAAAATGGGGGACAAAGCTCACAAAAGTGTATAACTCAAACTCCAATAAAAAGAAGAGACAAGTCTCTACTGAGAAACTCCAGCTCAAGAGGATGCTACACAAGAAACAAACACAATTAATATAGTTAGCAAAAAACTCACACCACTCACTCAATATATGTGCCCCTCGGTTACTCCAAAGAAACTCTTACAAACCTCACAGCTCCTTAGCCTTCCAAATGAATCTTCATAATAACAAACACACATGTAATAAAGATAAATCCCTGGAGATTTTACTTACATATGTGTATCCCTCAACACTCCAAGAAACAATCCCAAAACTCACAGGTAAAGCTGGCCCGTCGCTGCATAGAGAAAACATGCAACTCATCAATTAGGACCAAATATATCAGATGTCATGCCCCATTCCTCTTGGATATCCTTATTGGTCGCTGAGTTTGGAACACAACGTCTAGTAGATAGCTTACCTCGATCTAGGTCACAAATCTCCTTAAACATTGCCTCACAATTACGGTTTTACCCTTAGATTTTACGAGAGTTACCCTCTCTCCAGATGCAGTAGACAGCAACTGAAGAGGCCAACTTTCACACCATGGTGCTTAGGGCAGACACCCACCACTACTAGCAAAACAACCCCACCAATCCACCCAGGAAGGCTCAGACAAATCTAACTTACATTTACGAAGAACACAAGCCCACACCTATTGAGAAAAGGGGCAATTGAAAAAAAAGATGATCATGGGACTCCTTGGTACCGGAGCATAAGCTACAACGATAGTCACAAACCATGCAAAATAACCGGAGCCTATCTCCAGTAGACAACCACCCTCTAATGGCAATCTAAAGAATAAAATTGACCCTCAGGATGTGGTGTTTAAACCAGACTAAATTACACCAGGAAGGCCTCGGCTTATGGTCATAAAGCGCCTCTCTTAAGGAACCTATGGAAAACTTGCCATTATTAAGAAGCACCTAACCCTATCAGGCCTAAAGGAATCGGGCACAAAACTAACCTCCCTCACCATTTCCACTAGATCCATGGAGACCACCGAAGGCCACTTCCAAGTGCATCTATCAACAATACACTTAACTTTTGCTAGACGATCGAGCTCGGAATCATAGAGAATACGAGGACCCCTTTCCTAAAAAATGGGACCCCAAGGGTGCCAATGATCGAGCCACAAAAAGGTATCCTCCCCATTACCTATTTCATACTGAACGAAAGGTTTGATAAGAGTGTGGAGCTAGAGGAGCTTTCTCCAACACTAGGAGGCCGATTGAGGAATCTTAACTGACCAAAAGGAATTGCCCCGCAGGATATTAGACTTAATCCACATACACTAAAGGGATATATCACTCCCAGTGAGAAGAAACCAAATATGCTTGAATTTTTTTTTGGGTAATTAATTGTAACATAAAACAAATGTACAGGATTCCAAGTGGCATATCCCAGGTAGTTACATCACTCACGAACATAACAAGAAAACACCAATAACAATAAACCCATATAACCCTCGCTTGGCTGCGGGGGACTGACACTAAAAGAGGCCAAACCCAATTTAGCAATGAACTGGTCGGCCAACACCACTAGAACTTCCGAGTCACCTACCAACTCCGCTGCATAGAACTACCAACCTGTGGGAAAAAAAGAGCATTTTTTCTTTTTCTTACCATTAGACGGCTTAGACTGCTTACTCTCTGTCTTCTGTTGAGAGGGAGAGAGAGAAGCTTCATACTCACCATCAACTAGGGTCCACACGTCTTTAACCTCACTATTTCCCTCATCTGAAAGTTCTTGGAAGGAATTTGGTGTTGTGAAATCCACAATAGTGGCAACATCTTCAGGTTGATTCCACTAGAAGCCAAAACATCAGCACTAGAAGCCAAAACATTCTCTTGCCCTTTATCAACACGAGGCCATTCATTCTGGCACTCCATAAGAGTGTCCTCGCACTTACTAAGCTCATGACCGATTACGAGGCTACAAACATCATTACGGTTGTGCATCACTTTGGTACTTACTTCGAGGCCGGCATTACCCCTTTGTTCAGAGCTTCCAACACTCTATGTTGTACCATGGGATCTATTTTAGATATCTCAGCTTCAATGACTTGCTGCCATTTAGTGATCACCAATTCAAGTAGATTGTCAGGGGTGGGAGAAGGCTTAAGATTGCATTTGTGGCCAAACACTTTACAAGCTGTGCATTTGGGAGTGATCCACTGATACTCCACCCGGATAGCCACCGCATCTCCATCGATCTTCACAAACACCTCATATGGGAGTTCTTTATTTTTTTGGGTAATTAAATGTAGCATAAAAGGAAAGAAAAAATATACATGTTTCCAAGGGGTATACCCCAGGCAATTAGAACAAGAACCAACCCCGCCTAATGGCGGGGATACCGAACTAACGAAAGGGACCCACGAACAACCCGCATGGGAAGGAGCAAAAGCAAGCTAACAACCACAAATAACAGGAAACAACAATAACAAGCCCACGTAACTCCCGCTAGGCAGCGGAAGAAACTAACCAACAGAACAAACCACACCCAAACCCATAGAGGGCTGGACCACTACCAACCTACGGGACCAAAAGACCATTTTTTCTTCTTCTTACCACCGGACGGTTTAGATTGCTTACTCCAAGCCTTCTGAAGAGACGAAGAGGGAGGAGCTTCATATTCACCATCAACCGAGGTCCACAACACCGTAGCCTCATTAATTCCTTCATCCAAGATCCGAAAGGAATTTGAGAGAGCTACATGTGCCGTTTGTTCCCGATCACCCACATCCACTGACGTTGTTAAAACCACATTAGTGGCATCCTCTGCAGACACCTCAATCGCGTCGGTATGATTCTCCATCGCCTTAACCAACACATCATCACGAGAGGCCAAAGCATACTCCTGCGCTTTACCAAATCGAGTCCATTCCTTCTGACCCTCCACTGGGATTGGAAGGCTAGAGTTCTTAATATCAAGATTATCATTGGTTATAATTTTACCATTACCTACTTGAATCCACTTGTCATGACCTTCATCCTTTTCTACAGCTTCCTTGGGGGGACTACGATGGCACTGACTAAACGCATGCCCAAAAGCCTTATAACACGAGCAAATTTCAGGAAGCCCCTGGAATTCCACATGAATTGGAATAGATTCACCTTCACACCTAATAATAATCTCATCCTTCAGCGGTTTAGACGCATCTATTTCAACACAAACTCTAGCATATGAAATACGTTGCTTAGATTCTGTTGCCCGATCCAAGAAGAGAGGCACACTCAACACACTCGCAATTCTACTCATGCACCGTGCATTCCAAAACTCCAGAGGAAGATCATGGAGCTTGATCCACACCGGAATCTTATGCAAAGCCTCCTTGGTAAGGCATAACCGTTTCCTCCATCATTTAAGGATGAGAAGCTTACCTGAAAAATGCTAAGGCCCTCTATCTAAGACCCGTTCCATAGCCTCCATGTTTTTGAATTTAAAGAAGTAAAACCCTTTATCATTACCGTATACTTTAGACAATCCTTCTTGATTCCATAATGTTCTGGTAGTAGCTCTAACTAATGGAAAAGCTAAGTTTGCATCAAGGAAGTAACCCACAAGGCAAGACTCCCATTCCTTATCATCAATCAAGTCCCCTTTAATATCAACAAAATCTCCTTTCTCAGAACCCCCGACGTTCACAAACTCCAAAATGGAACCAGAAGGGCTCCGGTTTGTCAGCAGGGATACCCAAGGCCTTTTCTTAGGCATTTGATCAAACACTTCTGAGGCACCTTTGCTCACAAAATGGCCGCGTCCAGGTTCCATATGGGAAGCACCCGCCCTGCCGCCTTCAAACCCGCGCCCTGGGGGAACACCTCGACCACGGATTCGAGGGGTAATAGGGGAAGAAGCCCCATCCTCTTTTCGATGGCTAGGTGTGGTATCCACACATACCAGGAGAGAAGGGTCGAGGAGGACACTGAGGACCTCCGTCTTTCCACCAGAGTTAAGCAACACACCTGGAGAATGGGCGGATAACTCCACTGTTGAGCACTTGCCTTTGCTACTCTCCAACTGAGCATCAATTGCACAGATTTGGTCCTTACTGAGGGGGCTTAATCCTCTCCTGGCCCTATTCAAAACCTCAAGAGCTACTCTCTCAAAATTACCTTGAGTGGTAGGGTTTTCTACTGCCTGACCAGGACGCAACAATTGGTCCAGCACAGCGCTTTCCACAATAAGACGATTCACACCTAAAACTTCATGATTCTCAGTAAAAATCACCCGAGCAACCCCGTCGCTAGGTGGATCTGATGTCCTGTACAGAGACACTGCGTGATTTGTCGACGCACCATTCCTCCCCTATTTTTGATTTGGGGAAACCCTAAATGTGTCTGCAACTTCGGCAGAAGTGAAACCCAATTTACAAGGAGGAGGAGGCCTAGCATGTGGGATCTCCATTGCTATATTCCTAGATAGGACGCAAAATCAAGCACTAAACGAACCCACGCTGATCGCACCGCCCATCGCACCAAGAATTGCACACACTCACCTTCCCCGATAAATCCTGTGTCATATGGGAGTTCATCCTCAGCGAAAACTTCAATACACACCCTCGCAAAGTTGAACCTTTTCTTAGCTGCTGTGGCTTGATCAACATGTAAAGGTCTGCCAATGGTACTGGCAATCCTGCTGAAACTTGAGGCAATCCAACATTCCAACCGGAGTTTGGGATGTTTAACCCACACTGGAATTGAAGATGGGTGAGCTGTAGAGGGTACAAACATTCTCTTCCGTTCTGTCAGTACCAAATAACGCTTGGAAAAGAAATATAGACCTCCTTCCAAGACTTTCAGCTTGGTGGTTACATCTTTTTTTTGGTAATTAATTATAACATAAAAATGAAAAACTACAAATTTTCAAGGGGCATATCCCAGGTAATTACATGAGCAACAAGTAGCAAAACCTCTTACAACACAAAAAACCCAACCCCCCATCGAACCGACGGGGGGACCTAATAAAGAAACCATATTCCATGCACATGGGCACCACGGTTTGTTAATTTCTAGTTTCGGTTTCTTGTTCTGAAATATAGGCCACGTTGGTTTAGCCGTTTGTGGCTGAACATAATTTAAAATTCCATGGTATAAGTGGGACCCGCCAGGCTCCCTTATGCAATTTGGATATTATGATTATGGAATTGCGCTGGATTTTCTTCAGCTCTTAAGTTTGGAATTGGTGGGCCTACAATTGTTTTATTTCCTTAAACCTTTAATGGGGTCCACGGTTATCTTATTTTGGTGGGACTGGAGTTCTTTCTGTTTACTGCCCAGTTTGGAGAAAGACACGATGTTTGTCACGTGGTGGGCCTTGGTGTGAGATGGGCCACTATTTGGCTGAATCAGTTATCTGTGGTCCTCAGTTGCTTCTGTTGTCTAAGCTATTATATGGTTGGGAGGGAGTCGAGTCCTCATCTGGTTAGGCTACGTTGGTTAGGGTGCAAAGATGGGGCTGATGGTGGAGTTTCTTGGGTGCTGGCCTACTATCTCCGAGCTGAGGTTTCTCTTGGGGCTGTTCTATCTCTTGTTCATTAGCGCCGTGGTTTGAGACCAGCTTTCTTTAGCCTCCTGAGTTGATGGGGTTTTGATGTCTTCTTAGCCATATTATGATTCTTTAACAGGATTTCTGAGGAGTCTTGGGGTGATGATTGTTGGTATTACCTCAGGACTATTGTTTTAGGAACTATCTTTGGTATGGACTTATTTCATCACTTCAGCAGGGGTGATCTTGAATCTATCATTTCCTCCCTTGAGTTTGGGGAGTGAGACGATCTCTGAGAGACTGAGTTTACCTTGGTTGGGTTTTGGGATTTGCTCTTATCCTTAGTTAGTTCTTCCTTTGTAGTGCTTTTTTGGTTTTGGATGTCTCGTTGTACTTTTTGGATCTCTTTTTTCTCTTGCCCTTGTCTGAATTTTGGAGCCTATTACCCTTTGCAAGAGGCACTCTTCAGCAGAGGTTAGGAGTTTTTTAGTTTTCTGGCAAGTTGTTTGGATCTTTCCTTTGTTTGTATGCTGGTGCTTTCCTATCTATGCGGGATGTGAATGGTTTTTTGTTTTATTAGGACATTTCCCCCACTATTGAGCAGGGGTTGGGTGTGTTTGTGGCAGCTTTTGTTAGGTCTTGTTTGTTTTCTTAGATAATCTGGTTGCTAGGTGGTCTGCTCCTACATGTAGTCGATGTAATTACTTGGGGTATGCCCCTTGTAAACTTGTACTCTTTTTTTATGTTACAATTAATTACCCAAAAAAAAATAAGCAAGGCTAAAGTTGGTTGATACATGAGGGGCTTTAACCGTAAGTTCATTGGGTGCAGAAATGGGAGAAGCAGTATAGGTCGAAGGACTATGGTTAGGTTTAGGATCATCAGTTATAGAGTTAGGGTTTTCTTGAACAGGGAGTTGAGAAGAAGGTCAGGTGGAGTGAAAATCCAGATTGGACCTTTGAAGGTAGACATGTGATTGAGTAGCGCAAGGCTGTGGGGTAATTTCTGCACTAAGAGGAGCATGGCAGAGAATTGAAAAGGGTTGCAAAGCCATGGGGGCACTTGGAGCCTCAGTTGTGGAGATTGAACAAATTGTAGGTTGAAGTGAGGATGAGAAACCCTCCTCTGCTTCAATCGAACTTCATTTGAGTCAATAGCACAAGGCAAAGAGCCGGTTGCCATGGTTGTTGCAGGTGAAATCTCCATGCTTTGCCACATCGGCTTTGTTTCACAAAACAAGGGATTTGAAGCCAAGCCCTCTTCCTTCCAAGGGACATAAACCTCCTCCCATGAGACCTTGGCCCCCGAGGATTTCATATCAGGGCCCCACTCCACATAAAGGTCCTAAGTAAGCGTTCCACCTCCTTAAAGACCTTCTTTGGGAGAATGAACAAAGATAACCAATAAATGACTTTAAAATTATTCTCATCGGGAGAAAACAACAAATTAACAGGTCGAGTCAAGACCTAGGAATTCAGGATGAATACGGAACAAAAATAATTAAAAAGTCGAGTTAAGACTTTAAAATTAAATTTATCGGGAGAAAATCACAAAATAATAGGTCGAGTTAAGTCCTAAAAATTTCAGACGATAACAGGACAAAAAATTCGGGATGAACTGTGGCTGAGGTGCAATCCGAAGAGGACGTGAATTGGATTTTTAAATAATTTTTATTATTTGTTTTTTAAATATTGCAATTACAAAATCTAACAATTTTTAATCCGATTTTATTCACAATGTATCTAATATAAGCAATGAACAATAATAAATTAAACAAATGCAAAAGTAAAGAGTTTCAAAGGAAGAAAGAACTAAACCAAGTGTTTTACAAGGTTTGGCACTACGGCCTACGCCCTTGCCTCAAGTACGCTGCTTTGAGGATTTCACTAATCCCTCCTTAAGGCGGAGACGCCTCTCTCCTTTACCAGGCGGAGAAGCCCTTACACCAATAGCGCCCTAGCTCTTCAATAACTAAGTGAATCCCCTCACTTGAACAAGGTTACCAACCTAGCCTCAATTTTTTTAGGTAATTAACCGTAACATAAAAAGAAGAAAGGAACAAAAATATAAGGGGCATACACCAAGCCTTATAATGCACCACCAGGAGACAAAACCAAAAGCATAAGAAAGGCTTTCGACTATACCATAACCAAACAGAAAACCTATCCACTGGCGACAAACCACCGAAAGAGAGGAGGCCACAGTTGCCACCCCCATGATTGAAAAATAATGGAGGAAGAAGCTAGGCCAACCATATACATAAAGCTTTACAAAGAGCCAAACAACTATAAATCAAATCAAATCAAATGCCTATACAATTAACCGTTGAGGCAGGCACAAACCAAAATCTACACTGGCAAAAAATCCAAGCACGATCCAGCCTTCTTAAAAAACCACAACAACAAATCCAACAAACCAAACACGGCCAGTCCCAAAAACCGCAGCAACAGAATCCAACAGACATTCTCAATTACAATATGAATGAAATAGAAGATGTACAAATAAATGCTCTCTCAATGAGCAAATGAATACAAACTTAAAGAACACTAATTCACTCTCAAAGATATATTGCTTGAAGCTCAAAAGAGAATTCTAGGGTTTTTCTCTCAAGAATAAACAAAAGAACAAAGGATTTTGGAGCATAAGATGAAAGCACAAGAGATAATAGAATGCAAGACTTGTTGGTGCTTTTGACAATCCTCAAGGGCTATATTTTTTTGGGTAGTTAACAAGGGCTGTATTTATAAGCCAAAAATCTAAACTTGCTGTTGGGCTAAAAAAGTAATTTTTAAACTAGTCGTTTGCAACAAAATTCAAAATTTTGCCGACTCAGTCAACAAACTTGGGGTGTTCAGTCAACTTAACTGCCTTTCCATCGAAAACAAATTTTTGGCAAAACACTTCAGTCGATTGACTAAGCTTCCTCAGTCGACTGACCTTTGAAAAATCATATTTTTTATTTTTGAAAAACATTTTAGGCTCTTTAAAGAAGATCATTTTTTTAAAATAATTTTTATGAATTTCAAAAAGCTTGTGGTCCATCTAGGTCTTCCTATGAGCTTCAACCAATATTCTTATGAGAGTAAACTTACATAGCTCCTAATAAATTCAAAATTTATTCAATTTTTTTCTTCACCATTCATCATGAATTTCCTTCACTTGTTTCATGCTTCATGACTTCCAGGTTTCATCCATAATTTCTCATAAATTGCCTTCACTTGCTTCATGCGTCATTGCTTCCAAGTTTCATTCATGAATTTCCTGTATATAAGCTTAATTTGCACAATTAAATACTTACGTTTGTTATCATCAAAACGAATGTTGAAACCTTGTTAGGCCAACAATCTCCCCACTTTTTTTTATGACAAAGAAACCACCTCAAGGTAGGGCCCTTTAAGACCATCCCTAAGGCGTAAAACCTCCAGATACTTGGAATTACCTTCCAACCACAGGTATCAATTAATCCAAGGCGCTTCCAGTGGGAATCATACACAAGACCTCTGAGTTTATGACTGGTCCCTGTGATGACCTTTCACTGCTGGGCAACCCTAACGGGTATCTCCCCCTTTTTGATGATGACAAACAAGGGGTAAAATAATGTGAGAAAGCTATAAAATGCTCCCCCTTACAATAAGCATAAATTTTAAATAGTTGCATCACTTGAGTTACAAAAGCTTATTTTATAGTGACAGTCAAGTGTGATGGAGAAACTAATGTGGTGGGCGTGGAATACCATGGTCTCCCTGCGATCTATTCTCATTGCAGAGCCTTTGGTCATGATACAAAGAAATGCAAGTTTGCTAAACCAGTGGCCCAACCTCCTGACTGGATTAAGGCCGACAAGGGTAAGGAGGCTATTGGTGGGATTCAAATTGTTGAGGAGACCCAGCCAGGCCCTTCCTCTTCTAACCTTATACCATGTGAGGTTATTCCGATGAAGGAGAAGGAAGGAGTTACAGCAACTAGGGGTAAAGACAATCGGATGGGAGATATGTCTATTGCAAATGCTCAATCTTCTCAGGAGGAGGAAATTGCGAGTGATTCCAACGGGATTGAGGGTCCTGATGTAGGTACACCAAGTCAGCTCTCCAAGAAGGAAGCAATTGGGCCTACTCTGATTGATCGGTCCCCGGTAACCAGGAGCAAATCTGCCCAGTGCCGTGAGCAGGTTAGGGTTGAAGGCCAAGGTACTGCAGTGGAACCCTTAATCCCATTGGAGGACAGTGAACCAGAACAACTTTCTTCAACTCCCAAGGGCACTGGTGATCGAAAGACCAATAGCAGCAAGAAGAAAAAGAAAAGGTCTCTCCATTAACCCTTTTGTTTATATATGTCTAAAATAATTTCTTAGAATATTAGGGGTCTTAATAGTAGTATTAAGAAAAATGAGCTAAAGAATTTTGTTAGAAATCACCACCCTAAAATAATGGCTATTAATGAAACTAGGGTAAAAGAAACTAAAGCTAACTCTATTTTTGGAAAAATCTGGCCTGGGTGGAAATTTGCTAATAACTATTCTTTTGGAGTTTTGGGTAGATTATGGGTTTGCTGGGACCCTCATTTTGTTAAAGTTTCTATTCTTGATACTGGGGATCAATGGATTCATAGTAAGGTCGATTTTGTGGAAGAAAATGTTTCCTTTTGGGTCACCTTCGTGTATGGTCTCAACACCCCGGGAGAACGGTGTAAGTTAAGGAGTAAGATTAACTCTCTTGCTCTTGGGCTCACAAGTTTTCCTTGGTTATTGTTAGGCAATTTCAATCCTGTTAGATACCCTTACGAGCGTTTTGCCGGGTGTGACAAGTGGGCAGCCCATATAGATGTCTTTAATAAATGTTTGTATGCAGCCGAGCTCGATGACCTTAGATACGGTGGTATTTAATTTACTTGGTCTAATAATCAAAAAGAAGGGAGCTTTATTAAGACTAAGATTGCTAGAGCTCTAGTTAATGAGGCCTGGGTGACTACTCTGCCCCAAGCAAATGCTCTTTTTTGCCCCCCTGGTATTTCAGATCATGCTAGAATTGAGATTTTGCTTAACTTCGATGGTTATAAATCTAGAAAATCGTTCAAATATTTTGATTTCTGGGCCAAGAGCCCTCTCTTTATACCTCTGGTTCGGGGGGTGTGGTAGGAGAAAGTTGAGGGTTCTAATATGTTTCAGGTTATTAAAAAGCTTAAAATGTTGAAAGCTAAGCTGAAGCAGTTGAATAAAGAGTGTTTTAGTGAGTTATCTGCTCATGTTGTGGCTCAAAAAGGTGTTCTTGAGGACATTCAGGTTAGATTGGATAAACACCCCAATGACCACCTCCTCGCGAGTCAGAAGCGGGAAGCTTATAAGTCCTATATGGATTTGAGTCTGGCTGGGGGGAGTTTCCTCAAGCTAAAAGCTAGAATCTAATGGCTGAATCTGGGTGATCAAAACTCTAAATTCTTTTTCAAGTCCATCAATTTTCAGTGTAATAAATCATAGATATCTATGGTTACGTGTGATGATGGTACGATTTGTACTGACCGTCTGGATACATCTGATCATATTGTTAGGTACTATAAGAAACTTTTAGGCTCTGCTTTGTCTTTTCGGGGATTGGTGTTGGGGACATTCGTGCCCTCATTAGGCGCAAGTTGGCTCCTCAAAGTGTGGAGGCTATGGTTGGTGCAGTTACTTCTAAGGAGATTAGACAGACTATGTGGTCTTTGAAAGCTAACAAGGCTCCTGGTCCTGATGGCTTTTCTGCGGGGTTTTCAAGGATGCCTGGGAGGTTGTGGGTGATGATGCCACTAGAGCTATCAAGGGTTTGATTCGAGGTATACGTTGAGGGAAGCTAACACGACCCTCATTGCCCTTATTCCCAAAGTTCCCAACCCTTCTTCAATTAAGGAATATCGTCCTATATCCTGCTGTAATACTATCTATAAATGTATCTCTAAGATCATTGCTAATTAGATTTAGGGGTGTTTGCCTGATATTGTCTCTCCGTCCCAATCGGCCTTTGTTAAGGGTGGACACATTGCGGATAATTTCTTCCTTTCTCAAGAATTGCTTAGAGAATATCACAAACAGAACAAAGGTCCTAGGTGTGCGCTTAAAGTCAATCTTATGAAAGCTTATGACAATGTTAAGTGGGATTTCATGGAGACTGTTCTTAAATGCATGGCCTTCCTTGACAAGATGATTAATTGGATTAGAAAATGCATGACAACCCCCAGCTTCTCGGTTAGCATTAATGGGGAGCTCAATGGCTTCTTCCTGGGGAAGAAAGGCCTTAGGCAAGGTGATCCATTGTCCCCTTACCTTTTTGTCATGGGTATGGAGGTTCTGTC
>JAULJZ010017430.1:0-15977 GCA_032270985.1 Heliamphora pulchella
TCTATCTATCTATCTATCTATCTATATGTATACTGTAACACAGACTTATACATGCAGTGATTGGATAAAAAAACACTAGTAAAGAAATTAGAAAGGAATTTATATGAGAAGGTGATTGGGAATTCATCTTCTTTGGAGCACGAAAGAGAAGATAGAACTGAGCATGGTGGTTGGAAGGTCTGGTATGGGGAATGCCCCCAGTGGACAATTTCATGTCTGATAAGAAGCTTTATCTTCTTCTTCTTCAGTTTAATTAAAGATTCTTTCTCACAAAATGAAAATACATGTACTCGGATTCCAAAAAATAAACATATTAAAGCATGTTCTTCTCCACACTACTGAAAGCAGTTTGCTGGAAGAGCTTTAGACAAAAAAAGGGAGGGGAAAAATGGCGGTGGTGAAGGCTGAGAGAGAGAGAGAGAGAGGATAAGGGTAAAATGAGAATATCTTAAATGAAATAGACACGGTTAATATTTTTCTATTAAGTTAGTAACGAAAGTTTAACGATTAGGTTAGTTTGATACAAACAATTAAATTACAGGAAAGGTCAGTGCTATTTCAGAAAGCTGAGGAGGTGTTCCTATTTTTATTAAAAATCTCATATCACTGTAATTTACGCTTTTTATTTTTGAAAATTTTAGAATTTTATTTAGTTACTCAAAAATATGTTTAAAATAGATTTAAAAATTTAGAATCTTGAAAAATGTGCCGATTAATTTTAAAATTTTGAATTAATTAAAATAATTTAATTTAAATAAATTATTTTTTAAAAACAATATGTGTAATAGGAAAATAAAATAAAATTTTTAAAGTTTTATTTAAATTTTTGTAAAATAAAGGGAATTTAAAAATTTTATTTGTTATACATATAACACTTAAAGATTGTTAAAATCAAAATTTTTTGTAACGTGTTTTTTTTAAAAAAATTATAAATTCATTTTAATTAAATAAATTTTATAACCCTAAAAAATATTTTTAAAACTAAGTGCGTGAGAGAATTTATTCGTAGATAAATCTCACTGTCTCTATCACTAGTTTGTAAGTGATATAATTAATTTTGTGTGTTGACATTAGGAACTTCCTCCCCATTTGACATAATTAATTATGATATCACCGGTACTAATAACCTTTAGGAATAATTTTAGATAATTGTTAACATGAATCACTTCTCCATCTGAAGGGTTCAATGCGAAATGATTAATTCGGGATTAAGTGATAGTTTACATTTAATTGTAAATAATAGTATTTTCTCAATTTGAGTCACTGCAATTATTTATAGGACCGAAACTACGTTAACTATTTAATTTTACTTGATACGATCTGCTGCCTAGAAAGTAAAATTAATAGAAATTGACCTGTCTAGACAAATATTGAATAGTAGACCTTCCCATCGAGGTATACTATTCACGATGTAACAGGTTGCTGGCGAGTTCTTTTAAAAATAGTAAAGAGAACCAAATTTTAAATTGAACTCAAAGTTTTTTGCTCATCATATTTAATGGCTTTTAATTATGTGATTCTCATATATTAAAATGACTTTCAATTCTCTCGCGTATATACTTAAAGAAAACAAACGCACGGGTCTTAATTATGTTGACTGTAAAAGAAACTTGGACATCGTTCTAACTGTTGAGGATTATAAGTTTGTGTTAACAGATATTTGTCCACCAGTACCTAATGAGGGGGTGACCAAACAAGAAACCCGGACTTATTAGAAGTTGTAAAAGGCTGATCTGATGGCTCGCTATTACATTTTGGCATCTATGTCAAATGTATTGTAGTATCAACATCAGTCTATGCCTAGTACTTATAACATGATTATGAATCTTAAAGAGATATTTGGGGATCAAAATCGTGCGACTAGAGAGGTGGCTATGAAATCACTAATGACCACAAATATGGCTAAAGGCACCCTAGTTAAGGATCATGCTTTAAAGATGATTAGTCTTCTGAATGAACTAGAGATCCTTGAAACTGAGATTGACAGGAAAACCTAGGTTGATATCATACTTCAGTCGCTGCCTGATAACTTTAAGGAATTCTGCCTAAATTATACCATGAACAAACTCAGTTTTTTCCTGGCAGAAGTTCTTAAAGAACTGCAAGCACCTGAGGGTGTTCTTAGGAAGCCGGGAAGTGTCTTTTTCGTTGAAAAAGGTTATTACTCTAAGTCGAAAGACAAGAAGAAGAAAAAAGTTCAGAAATAGGGAGGCACAGGTCCCAAGGTAGCTAATGGGCTAAAAGCTGGTGTGAAAAAGTCGAAAGGCAAGTGTTTTCATTACAACCAGACAAGGTACTAGAAAAAGCAATGCCCAGTCTTTTTCGATAAACAGAACAATCAAGGTAATTTCTATTCATTAGTTGTTGAAACATATTTAGTGGGGTTATTTATCGGTACCTGGTATGTAGATACGGGAGCCATTAATCATGTCTGCAATTCATTGCATGGGTTCCAAGAAATTAAATAGCTAAGTGATAAGGAGATTTACCTACACATAGGTAATAATACAAGGGTGGCAGCAATTGCAGTGGGAGATGTCACTCTCAGTTAGATAGAATTTTAATTTTAAAAGATTATCTTTATGTACCTTCCATAAGAAGAAATTTGATTTTTGTTTCTAGATTGGTTAAGAATAATTATTCTGTTCATTTTAATAACTTTGTGGTTGTTAACAATAATAAACCTTTTATTTGTTCTAGTACATTGGTGAATGATCTGTATGTTATAACTCCTATCTCTCATACATTACAACTAAATGAAGTGAATAATACATTTAATTCACCATTTAAGATAAATAAACTTTTTAAAATGGACCAAACGTATCTTTGACACTTACGCCTAGATCATATAAATTTGAAAAGAATAAATAGACTGGTTGAAGATGGACCTTTGAGTTCATTGAAAGTGAATGCACTTTCCGTCTATAAATCCTGCTTAGAGGGTAAAATGACCAGGAGGCCGTTTTTGACTAAAGGATAGAGCTAAAGAACCGTTGGAACTGATTCACTCTAATGTATGTAGACCTATGACTATCCGGGTTAGAGGAGGTTTTGACTGTTTTGTTACTTTCATTGATGATTACTTAAGGTACGCGTACATTTAGTTGATGCACCGTAAATTTGAATACTTTGAGAAATTCAATTAATTTAAGGCAAAAATGGAGAATCGCCTGGGTATATGTTTCAAGACACTACATTCTGACCGTGATGGCGAATAACTCTTTGGGGGAGTTTAGGGACTATTTGTCAGTAGAGGGGAATACATCCCAGTTGACTGCACTTGGCACTCCACAGCAAATGGTGTAGCAGAAAGAAGAAATAGAACTCTTATGGGGACGGTAAGATCGATAATGAGCTATTCAGAGTTACTCGATTCATTTTGGAAATTTGTATTAAAAACAGCGGCTTATATTTTGAACTTGGTACCTTCTAAATCAGTACCTACTACTCCCACAAAATTATGGACAGGGCGCAAGCCTAGTTTTAGACATATTCGAATTTGGGAGTGTCTAACACATGTGCTAATACGGAACACGAATAAGTTGGAACCAAGAATGAAAGTTGGTTTCGTTGTCGAGTATCCCAAAAGAGCAAATGGTGATTTATTTTATAATCCTAAGGATCAGAAGGTAATTGTCAGTACTAATGCTCGATTCTTAGAAGAGAATTATGTAATGTATCACAAGCCCAAAAGTAGAAATGTTCTAGAAGAACTAAGAGGAAATACCACAAGTACAGGAGAAGTGCCACGAGAAAGTGTCATCGATATTTCATTGCCTCATCGTAGTAGGAGGATTATTGGGACACGTGCAGATCTTAAACCAGATCAGAGTGCTACTACCAACATGCCAATTTTACAACCAGGGGAGCATGTGGATAATGCTGGATAGGGTTTAGAATTAGCATAACATGTCACGGCTAGTACACAGACGCAGGTAATGTCTCATCGTAGTGGGAGGGTAGTTCGTCAATCCGATCAGTATATGTTTTTTGAAGAGTCTTTTAATGAGATCTTGGCAAAACTGGATACCGAACCTTGCAACTACATCGAAGCACTCCAAGATAAAGATGCTAAATTATAACAAAGGGTTATGAATTTAGAGATGGAGTCTATGTACTCTAATTAGGTCTAAAAACTTGTAGAACTATCCGAATGGATAAAATCCATTGAATGAAAGTAGATCTATAATAAGAAAAGATGAGCAGACAAGAAGG
The DNA here is from genome assembly GCA_032270985.1 of Heliamphora pulchella. Taxonomy (NCBI): domain Eukaryota; kingdom Viridiplantae; phylum Streptophyta; class Magnoliopsida; order Ericales; family Sarraceniaceae; genus Heliamphora; species Heliamphora pulchella. The sequence continues at coordinate 4,216 of JAULJZ010017430.1, forward strand.
TAAAAATCTTCAAAGTTAGGCTTGTTGTAAAAAGGTTTACTCAGAAAGAAGGAATCGATTATGAGGAGGCCTTTTCGTCGGTAGCCATGCTTAAGTCTATCTAGATTCTCTTATCAATTGCGACTCGTTTTGATTACGATTTTTGGCAAATGGATATCAAGATAGCTTTCCTTAACGGAAGTCTTGACGAGTGTATCTATATGGTACAACCAGATAGTTTCATAGTAAAAGGTCAGGAGCACATGTTGTATAAGTTTAAGAGATTTATTTATGGACTTAAGCAGGCATCTAAGTCTTGGAATACTTGATTTAATCAGGCCATTAAGTTTTATGGTTTTGATGAAAGTCTTGACGAGTTCTGTGTGTATAAGAAGTGTGATGGAATTGTGGTCGTGTTTCTAGTACTTTACGTGGATGATGTCTTGCTCATCGAAAACAATGTGAGGGTATTAACTTTGGTAAATATATGATTATCGGCCAGTTTGACATAAAAGACTTAGGAGAAACCAGTCACATCCTTGGGATCAAGCTTATACGAGATTGGAAACATAGAATTTTGGATTTATCACAAGCTACTTATATCGATACCGTCTTTATTTGTTTTTCTTACTTTTTTAGCATGCAAGATTTCAAGAAAGGGTTTCTCCCTTTTAGACATAGAATCACTCTATCCAATGATAAGTGTCCTAAGACAGCTGTTGAGATAGAGAAAATGAATGTGATTTCTTATGCTTTAGCAATAGGAAGTCTCATGTATGCTATACTTTGCACTAGACCCAACATCTATTTTGCTATTGGTATGGTTAGCAGATATCAGTCTAATCTAGAGTAGGAGCATTAGACAGCCGGCCAAGATTGCATTGGCAGACAACCTTGCAAATCTTTTTACAAAGAGTTTATCAGCTAAGACCATTAATAAGCATGTAGAGGGCATGAGAGTCAGATGTATAGCAGTATGATTTTCAGTATAAACAGGAGATTGTTAGAGTTGTATACTAAAAATCATAGTTTTTGGTTTTAGTATTTAATTTTATTCATTAATAAAATTAAAATTTTAATTTTATGAGAATCATAATGAGTAATGTATACATTTCATTATTTATTTAATGTGGTGCATGAATATTTTTTATCCTACATATTATTTAATTTGGTGTGTATATTTCGATTTACACACAGAAGACTAGATTAAAAGTTCTTGTAGAATATATATTTTTGGTTCACAGTCTTAGATAAAATTGGACAAACTATCAGTACGACTGTAGCACAATATTTTAGTAGATCTGTCTTAATTACGAGGAACAGTAATTGTTTCGACAATTGTTTCAACTTATTGTGCTAGTACACATTGTGTGTATTAAACAGGACCAAGTTTGGGTAATTAATTTTTTTCTGACCATATAAATTAATTCATACCCCATAGTTAGGGATGGCAATTATATACGTATCCGTACCCGCCCCGCCCCCGCTTCTCCCGCTCCGTTTTATGCGGGTTTTTCCCGCACCCGTTAGGTAGCAGGTAGGAGGCGGTATTTGCAACTATCGCCCAGTTTTTTCCCACCTCGCTCCCGATGAAATAAATTAAATATATTTAATATATAAATATGTATATAAATTTTATTTTTTAACAATATGATAGAATTAAAATACAAAAATGTTATACTTTTTTTTTATTTTTTTACTTGTATTTCTTATTTTTCTTTGTTTTTAATTATAGTAATTGATCAATATTATTATTTTAATATCTTATCATATCATTATTGTTAGTATTAATTTTTTTAAAAATAAAATATATATTTTTTGCCCGCCCCCACCATTTTTTTGACTATTTTTTCCTGACCCCGCCCGCTAATAAACGGGGTGGAGGTGGGGGAACACATTCCCGCCCCAAACTCGTCCTGTTGCCATCCCTAGCTACCTCCTCAATCCTTTCAAAGATCTCGAACGGTCCAATAAAATGCGGTGATAATTTTTCGCTACGGCCAAATCTCATCAAATCTCGGCGTGGCGAGACTTTCAGAAACACGTGATCCCCCACCTCAAACTCAAAAGGCCTTCTCCTCTGATCACATAGTTCTTCTGACGACTCTAGGCTGTCACTAAATGTTGACGAATCATAGAGATCTTCCCCGTTGTTTCCCATACCAAGTCGGGTCCCAAAACTACTGTCTCTCCAACCTCGGTCCAACATATCAAAGATCTACACGGTCTACCATACAAAGCCTCAAAAGGTGCCATCCTAATACTGGATTGATAACTATTGTTATACGTATATTCTACTAATGGTAGGTAATCTTCTTGAGAACTCCGAAAGTCAAGCACACAAGCTCTCAACATATCCTCCAAGACCTGGATAGTCCGCTCGGACTAACCATCCGTTTGTGGATGAAAAGCAGTGTTGAACATCAAGCTCATTACCAAGGGCACCTAAAGACTGCCAAAAGCGAGATGTAAAGCGCGAGTCTCGATTGAAAACAATAAATACAAGCGCTCAGTGTAACCGAACCATCTCATTGGCATATAATCTACTTAGCTTGTCCACAGAATCCTTCACACGAATTAGAAGAAAGTGTGCAAACTTCATGATCCTATCGACTACAACCCAAACAGCATCATGTCCCTTAGGGGATCTAGGAAGTCTCGATACAAAGTCCATCGCGATGTTCTCCCACTTCCACTCTGATACTAGCAACGACTGCCTTTACTTGCTGACAAGTAAGGCACCGAGAAATATACTAAATCACATCTCTCTTCATCCCCTTCCATCAGAACTGACGGTGCAGATCATGATACACCTTAGTGCCTCATGGGTGCACTGTAAGACGAGAATGGTGAAAATCACATAGTACGTCGGCACGACACAACTCTAGCACAAACACTCTCCCTACTAACCTTAAACTCTGATCCGGGCTCACAATCCATCCCGTGGTGTCCTTTCCACTAACAATACAATCCCGTAACATTTAAGCCCCTTGATCTGTCTGCTGAGCCTCTAGCACACGAGTAACCAACATAGGTCGTGAAACCACTTAAAATAACGTTGCACACTTCTCTATCTCCCCGAGACATAGATCAAACTCACCAACCTCTCCAAGCATGTCCCATTCTTGTACGGCAATGGAAACTAATGAACCATGAGATCTCCTGCTAAGAGCGTCGGCCACAACATTGGCCATTCCCAGGTGGTACTGAAAGTCAAAATCGTAATCTTCCATAAACTCCATCCATCGTTGCTAACGTAGATTTAGATCCTTCTGTGAAAATAAGTATTTTAAACTTTATGATTGGAGAAAACCTCAAAATGCTAACAATAGAGATAGTGCCGCCATATTTCAAGGCAAAGATCATAGCTGCCAACTCCAAATCATGTGTCGGATAATTCTACTCATGAGTTTTCAACTATTGAGATCCATAAGCCATAACTTTTTCTTCCTGCATCAAAACACAACCCAAACCATCATGCGACGCAACACAATACACTGTGTAACCCAAACCTCGTTCAGGAATAACTAACACTGGTGCACTAGTCAACCTCGTGTTTAACTCCTGAAATGCCAACTCACAGGGCTCACTCCAAACGAACATAACTCCCTTTCGCATAAGATGCGTCATCAGCGCTGCAAGTCTAGAAAAGTCTTTCACAAATCGTCAGTAGTAGCCTCCCAAACCCAAAAAGTTGCAGATCTCAAATATATTTTTCGATCGTTCCCAATCCATCACTGCGTCAGTCATCAAAGAATTCACTGAGACTTCACCCCTTGATACCACTTGTCCACGAAACCTTACCTCGGATATCGAAAATTCACACTTCTAAAACTTCGCATACAGACAATGCTCTCTCAAAAGCTGTAGAATAATACGTATGTATTCTTAATGCATCTCTCCCGTATGTGAGTAGATAAGAATATCATCCACGAACACAACCACATAACTGTCCAAATACGAATGAAAGATACGGTTCATCAAGTCCATGAATGTCGCATGAGCATTCGTCAAATCGAACGGCATAACCAAGAACCCATAGTGACCATAACGAGTTTGAAAGGTAATCTTAGCTGTCCTCATCCTTAATCCTCAACTGATGATACCCTGACCTCAAATCAATCTTCAAAAAGCAAATTAAACCCTTTAGTTGATCAAATAAGTCATCAATCCTCGGCATAGGATACTTGTTTTTCACCGTTACTTGATTCAACTTCTAGTAGTCAATACATAACCTCAAAGACTATTCCTTCTTTTTAGCAAAAAGAGCTGGAGCACCCCACGGCAACGTACTAGGACGTACAAATCCCTTGTCAAGCAACTCCTGAAGCTGTACCTTGAGTTCTCGTAACTCAGCAGGTGCAAAATGGTAAGATGGCATCGAAATAGGTGCAGCTCTCAGAACAAAATTGATAGAAAACTCTACCTCACGACTCGGTGGCAACTCAAACAGATCATCAGAAAAGACATCTGGATAGTCACATACCACAGGAGGAAACTCCCCTCGAACCCCAACCGCCTCATCCAATATCAGAGTAGAAAAGAGAAAACAAAGGTTTCCTCAATTTCGCACAACACCGGGCATGGACACCAAACCTTCGTCTCGATCGCCCACGAAACAACAGCAATCACCTTCAAGCATACAAATTAATACCCTTCATCGATCGCAATCAAATGTGGTCATGTCTAGAATGATGAAATCAAACTCTAAATAGCGGCTGACAATCTCTAACTCACAGGATCAACAAACACGACCCAACACCAGATTCCCACCGATCGGGGTCTCTACACACAATGTACTACCTAACGAGTCTATCTTCAACCCCAAAACAGATGCAAACACAGATGAAATAAATAAATGAGATGCTCCCGTGTTGATAAGAAAATTGGCCCATGATCTATACACTAAGAGAGTACCTCTGATCACTGATGTAGTAGTTATAGCCTCAAGCACTACCGGTGTCTTAGAAGAACTGGGATCAATAAGGGCGTATACTCTGCCCTGTGGTGCTCTAGTCTGTCCACCATAGTCCTGACCTGTCGACTGTCGCACTGATTGTACTGAGGCACCCCTGTCTGCAATCCTAGATGACTGAGCCAAAGGTTGCTGATAAGTCTGTCGTCCCTGTATGGGCGAAACAACTGGTGTACCTACCGAACTCTGTACACTCCCTCCTCGAGGACAGTTCCTACGAATGTGTCCTGACTGACCACATTCATAACAAATCGGTGGCTCTCTCCCCTGTGATTGAACGGGCACTGAACCTTGAAATTACCTATTTTGCGGGTACTCTGACGCACGATGCCCTGGCTGTTTGCATCGATAACAAATGAGCTATCTCTGCTCTAGCCTTTTCGTTGAAGCCACTGAGGGGGCTGGTGCAGAAAACTGCTGCTGATATGATCCCGCAGGATGAGAACTCGAACCAGACGACCTCTGACGCTTGTTCCTGCGCCCCTAAAATTGCGCACCTCCCCCTCCTACTAGTTTCTACTCTCTCTAGCCTTGCGTGTCTCATTCAAGATATTTTCCACAGTAATGGATGTTTCCAGCAATTCTGTAAAGACGCACATCCTAAATGCCGCCACTTGATCTCGAATCGCCGGCCTCAAATCTCTTTGTACGCAACTCATCTGTAGCCATAATTTTTTGTGCAAATCGGGATAAGCTGGTAAACTCTGCCTCGTACTGAACCCTAGTCATTACCCCCTGGGTAAGGGAAAGGAACTCCTCCCGACAAAGATCTCTCGAGGACTCGAAAAAGTACTTCTCCAAAAATACCTTTGTAAAAGCATCCCATGTGCCTCCCACTGTAGTTTTGGCAAACTTTCACCACTCATGGGCATCCCCTCTATGTGGGAATGCTACAAATGAAACCCTCAGGTCATCCTCAACTATCTGGAGTGTATCCAAAATCCTAGTCACAAGCTCCAACCATTCTGTGGCCACCTTGGGATTGAAATCTCGACAAAGGTAGGAGGGTCAAGACGCCAAAACTCTGTCAGCGCGACAGTTGCCCTCGGCTCGGGTACTCTCTCCCTCCCTCTAGCCACCTCGGTTAGCTGACGGATGGACCTTACCATCTTACGCAGCAAGTCTACCCCATCTACAGGTCCTTGGGGAGCATTAGCATCCCCAAGATCAGGGATTGGTACATCCCCTTGACCTAAACCATGGCGACGGCCTTGACCACAGCCTCGTCCTCTCCGCGCAGACATAGCTTCTATACAAAAGCAATATAAAACATAGCAACATAAGCTTTCATTCATCATGTTATCACTAACATAAAATACATAATCATGCTAACATATAGCCCTTCAAGATCATGTAAACACACCTCACGTACCGAGGAGAATCGACAAAAATAATGAGTCGATTTGGGTAACCCACTTAGATTTCTTTCTAGATAATACATTTGCCAAACGTATTTCTAACTTGGCGTCCAAGTTTGTTAATCCAAACACCAAAAGGCAAGACCAATCAATCCTATGGACCAACCCCCATGCTCACTTATACCCAGCATTCACGCACTCAACATGTTATCATACTCATGTAATGAAAAATATTTAATACATGCAATCAAGCACACGCAACCTTCCTCACCGGGTGATGCAACCTCTTTTCACATCTCTTAAGTATTCGAACCCAGAGCTCTAATACCAAGTTGTCACACTCTAAAACCTAGGGTCACGTAAAAAGCCCACCGAACCACCATTTTGGGATACCATGAACCACTAAAATTGCCCGAGCCTAAACGGGTCAAAGATTGAAACGAAAACGAGATTTTATTTGCAAAACAAATAACAAAATATACTATTTTAAATCAAAAAGGGTTACCCCCAAACTTCTCCAACCAAAACTTCCTTTCAAAAATAAAATCAACTTTTAGTCACAGCGACAGTCTGCTCGAGCGCTCAGAGGCCCGCTCGAGTGGTGAGACGCCTGAGAGTTTTTCCAGTCAAAAACTATAAAATCTTCTCAAGTCTCAAAAACATACCTAAAAATGTGGTCTCCGAACAGGAATTTGAATAAACAAGTTATAGGGATAAAACATTTATTTGATAAGGAAAATACTCATCCGACTTGAAATTGAAGCTTTGAAAGTATAAACCCCACACCAGAACAACGAAATTACTATCAACCCAAGGTTCCTCTCTCAAAACAAACATACATTCCATACATGCATAATATATCGCCTCAAAACTTACAAAACAGGCTTCCATTAACAAGCAATACATGTAACAGTACATGATCCCATAATAAAATAGAATACTACAAAAAGTCTTCTGCCTCCTCGGGCTCCACTAGATCATCTCTCGTGATCAAAGTCATCTGAAAAAGGTTTTTAAAATCGCACAACGTGAGCCGAAACCTAATAGAAACAGACTGTAATGAAGTAAAGTATGATATGCAATCATGTAGTATAATGCAAAGAACCATGCATTTGCTTCGACTTCATCAACCTCAAAACAATTTTTCATCCTCAAAATCACGCATTTCATACAATGCAAATAGCGTCCAATAGTTAAAGAAAACAGTAACAAAATGTTAATTTCCACTCGGTTCCCACAACTAACAATGATCCCTATGTATCGACTTCGTCGCACCCGGGACAGAGGTAACAACTATAAACTCTCACCCATTAGCCTAGGTCTAGGTCATGCAAAGGCCCGCTAGGTAATGACGAGTTCTATATGGAGTCACAATGACACACGCCTCCCACTGGGGAAACTACTTTATTTACGGGGATTAACTCGAATGAGCGAAGCACCTATTTGAGCAAATTTTTAGACTTTCACCGAGGAGCAATGGCGGCCCAAATACACATGCACTGTCACAGAACATCTATCGAATCATTAAAAACAAACACGTAGCTTGACTACGAAAACGTTCAAAACCATACATTAATCATGTACAAAATGTTCAACGGCATTCCGCCACAGCATCCATTTAATCATGGAGTCCAAACAACATTTTCAAAATATTTTCACTGTTTCTACCATAACGTAAAAAAAAAAATTCAACCCCAAAAGTTAGCTCTAAACCTCCAAACATAGGTTTTTTAAATTTTACATAAATCTCTCCATTTCTAAACTACCTTTTTGAAAACCACTAACATCCATACGTCCACCGACTTGTAATAAACCATAATATATGCAAAACATAGTGACCATAATGAGTCCGAAAGGCAATTTTTGCTATGTCCTCATCCCTAATCCTCAGCTAATGGTACCCTGACCTCAAGTCAATCTTCGAGAAGCAGCTCGACCCCTTTAACTGATCAAATAAGTCATCAATCCTCGGTATAGAATACTTATTCTTCACTGTCACCTGATTCAACTTCCGATAGTCAATACACAATCGTAAGGACCCATCCTTCTTTTTAGCAAAAAGAGCAGGGCTCCCCACGGCGACGCACTTGGCCGTACAAACCCCTTATCGAGCAACTCCTGAAGCTGCACCTTGAGTTCTTGTACCTTAGTCGGTGCAGACCGGTAAAATGGCATAGAAATGGGGGCATCTCTCGAAACCAGAGCAATAAAAAACTCCACATCGCGGCTTGGTGGCAACTCAAATCGATCGTCGGGAAAGACATCTGGGTAATCACAAACCACTGGGGGAAACTCCCCTCGAACCCCGACCGTCTCATCCAACTTGTGAGAAGAGAAGAGAAACCCTAAATTCCCTCGCTTTCGAGTAACACCGGGCATGGACACTAAGCCCTCATCCCGATCACTCACAAAACAAAAGCAGTCACCCTCAAGCATACAGATCGATACCCTCTGTCGATCGCAATCGATAAAGGCCTGATAGGTGGTCAACCAGTCCATCCTTATGATGACATCAAACGTGGTTATGTCCAGAATGATAAAGTCAAACTCTAAACAATGACCGACAACACCCAACTCACAAGATCTACAAATGCGACTTAACAACACATTTCCACCGACTGGAGTCTCTACGCTCAATGCACTACCCAACGAGTCTATCTCTAACCCCAATGCAGACGCAAAAGCAAAGAAAATGAAAGAATGTGATGCTCCTGTGTCGATAAGAACACTGGCCCGTGATCTATATACTAAGAGAGTACCTCTTATCATGGATGGAGTAGCTGTAGCATGGGGCACAACCGGTGCTTTGGAAGCACTAGAATCAGCAAGAACATATGCTCTGCCCTGTGGTGCTCTGGCCTGCCCACTATAATCCTAGGCCATCGACTGCCTCACAGACTGTGCTGAGGCAACTCCTTCTGCAAACCTAGACGTCTGAGCCGTAGGTTGCTGCAAAGTCTGTCGTTTTTGTGTAGATGGAACAACAGACACTCCTGTCGCACTCTAAACACTCTCTCCTTGGGGACAGTACCTTCAAATATGCCCAAACTGACCACACCCAAAACATACTGGTGGGTCTCTCCCATGTGACTAGATAAGCTCTGAACTCTGAACCTGGCCCTTCTGCGGGTACTCAGGTGAACGATGCCCTGGCTGTCCGCATCAATAACAAATAAGTTCCCTCCGCTTTGGCCTTCCTGTGTACCTCAATCACCCTACTTACTCCTACTCTCCCTAACTCTGCGCCTCTCTGCCATCGAGTTCTCGACTCGGATAGTGGCTTCCACCATCTCAATGTAAACACGCAAACCCAGCGCTGCAATTCTATCCTTGATGGAAGGTCAAAGACCACTTTCGAACCTTTTGGTGTGCAACTCCTCTTTTGCACCATCTCAGGTGAAAATCGCGACAGATTCGCGAACTTGGCCTTATACTGGACCACGATAAGGTTCCGTGAACAAGGGAGAGAAACTCCTCTCGGTATGTATCTTTCGAAGAACTCGGGAAATACTTCTCCAGAAAGGCTCTAGTAAAAGCAGCCCATGATAGTAAGTGTGTAATCCCAAGAGGGGGTGAGTTGGATATTTAAAAAAAGTTCTTAGTTCAAATATTGAAATACAAGTGTATGATTTTTATTTCACAAGAAAATTACTTATTTAAATCACAAGTAAATTTGTACTTAAAAACAAGAACCTTTTGTGGACAGATTTAAGTACAAGTGTAGATTTACAACATTTAAGACTTCTTGTTGAAAGATAAGTATATCTTAATTGAACTTTGTAAATAAAAACTTTTTAGAAGTTTTAAGTGCAAATTTTTGTTCACTTTTTGTTAATCAATTTCAACACTCTTCTTGTTTTAACAATGTAAAATATAAGTGTGGCATTCAACTTTAATTTGCAAGTATACCTTTTTTAAATATGGCTTCTTGATTAAAATATAAGAATATTTTATTTCGCAATGTTTCTTGTAAAAAAAAATTAAAATATTCAAAACTCTCTAGCCTTAAAGGATGCGAGAAATAAAAATAAATGATTCAAGTGCAAGTGTATGTGATATAACAACAAGCAATAAAGTAAAAAAAAAATGAGCAAGCAAAAAAAAAAGAACACCAAGATTTTTACAAGGTTCGGCGCAACGGCCTACGTCCTTACCTCAAGCCAACCGTTATAAGAATTTCTTACTACCTCTCCTTCAATAGGCGGAAGAGTCTCTCTCCTTAGTCTAGGCGGAGTAGCCTCTTCTTGAGACTGTACCCTTCTCAAGCAACCCAATCCTTGTAGATGGATTAGCCTCTTTTGAGAAATACCTTTCTCAAATACAATATAACAACAAGAATGATATAAGAGTGTACAAAGAATGCTCCTTAGATGAGCAGATGAGTACAAATAATGAAAGCTCTAAACTCACTTCTCAAGAAATATAACAATGAAACTCAACAAGAACTCTAATGATTTTCTCACAAAAATATGAATGAAAAGCTCAAGAATTGAAGCACAAAGAGATTGTATATGAGATAATATTTGAAAGACTTTGAGTGAGTAAAACAAGAGCACATGGGCTCTATTTATAGGCTTCAAAATCTCACTAGCCGTTGGACTAAATAGGATAAGTTCAAACTAGCCATTTTCAGCAAAAATTTAAATTTAAGCCTGTTCGGTCGACTGATGAAACTAGTTCGATCGGCTAAACTTGACTTTAGTCGACTGGATCCCAAGGGTCAGTCGACTGAACTGTTTTAGATCTGAAATTTCATTTTTGGCAGCTCAGTCAGTCGAATGGATATAAAGCCTCAGTCGACTGGATCATTAAAGATCTAAATTTTTATTTTTTCAAGATATTTTGATCACCTTTTGAGTTGGAAAAAATATTTTTATGACTTTTAGGATTTCTATGAGCTTTAAAGAAATATTCAACAGATAAAAGTGAATGTACAAGGATCTTAAAAATAAAATTTACATTTTGTTCTTCAAAAATTCTTCAAACCTTGCATTTGTATCAAAAACTTATCACCAAAGAACTTGATTTGAAATTTTGCTTTGTATCTTGGATTGTACTAAACATATGTATCCTGTAAATAATCTCAACATGCACAATTAAATACATAGGTTTGTTATCATCAAAATCGATTATTGAAGTCTTGTTAGGCCAATAATCTCTCTATTTTTTATGATGACAAACACAAAGCAAAATAATGTAGAAAAGCTTAAGTAAAGCTCCCCCTATCAGCAAGCATGAGATAATAATCTTAGAGAGTTGAAAAACTCCCCCTTGCCATATGCATAAGTTGTGAAGTTCATTTCATTCATAGAGCTTGTTCCGTAAAATATTTTTCAATGGTCTTGTCAAATGGTAAGCCTTTTTAATCATTACAGCCATTCAATTTAAGATCAATCATATGTGAAACATAACCATGATAATTATGACCACATAAGCATAACCAATTCATA
>JAULJZ010017441.1:0-15977 GCA_032270985.1 Heliamphora pulchella
ACTGAGTAGATTGTATGTCAGAGAGATAGTCCGGTTGCATGGAGTGCCAGTGTCTATTGTTTCTGACCGAGACCCGCGAATCACCTCACGCTTTTGGCAGTCTTCAAGAGGCTTTGGGAACGAACTTGATGTTCAGTATAGCTTTTCACCCTTAGACAGATGGTATGTCTTAGAGGACTATATAGATTCTGGAGGAAATATTGAAGGCATGTATACTTGATTTCAGAGGTTCTTGGGAGGATCATCTACCTTTGGCAGTGTTTGCATACAACAATAGCTATCAGTCCAGTATTGGGATGCCACCGTATGGGGCTTTGTATGGAAGACCGTGTAGGTCACCAGTGTGTTGAACAGATGTGGGAGAGACCATAGTCTTGGGACCCGACATGGGATGGAAGACAACGAGGAAGATTGTAGTGATTCGCCAACGCCTTTTGACAGCTTAGTGCTGCCAAAAGAGTTATGCAGATCAGAGGAGAAGGCCTTTGGAGTTTACAGTGGGAGATCACGTGTTTCTGAAGGTCTCGCCACATAGAGGTTTGATGAGGTTTGGTCGTAGCGGGAAGTTATCACCGCGTTTCATTGGGCCTTTTGAGATTCTTGACAGGGTTGGAGAGGTCGCTTATCGTTTAGCTTTGCCATCTCAGTTAGCATATGTGCATAACGTGTTCCACATTTCTATGCTACGGAGGTACGAGCCTGATCCTTCACATGTGTTAGATTAGGCCAAGCTGCGGGTTGATGAGGATGGTACCTATAAGGAGCGTCCAGTGAACATTCTAGACACAAAAGAGCAAGTGTTGAGAGGCAGAACAATTACTTATGTCAAAGTCCTATGGCTTCATCACGGGGATGAAGAAGCGACGTGGGAGCTTGAGTCTGGGCTGCGTGCTAGATACCCAGAGTTGTTTACCTCGTGACCTTGTAGCGAATTTTGGGGGAGAAATTCCTTAAGTGGGGGAGAGTTGTGAGACCCTGTTTTGTTTCTTTTTGAGTTATATATATATTCGACATATTCATTCCTGTTTATATATGTTTTGATGCATGCTTGAGTTTAAATATGCATGAGGGGTTAATTCCCGGGGTTGTTGGGAGTTACAGTTCGAATTTCGAAATTTTTAAAAAAAAAATATTTTGGAGGTCTATAAATATCTGGAGTAAGATATTTTCAAAACTTACTACCTAATTTTCTTCCCTTTTTTCTCTACCTTCTCTCTAACTTCTCGGGGGCCCGGGGCTTGGTTTTTGACGATCCAACAGCCGATCCTTATTGTTGGCATCGTGGTCTACGCATCCATCCGGACAAAATTTTGTTCCAGCAAAGCTCGATTTTGCACGTGAATCGAGACATCGAGTTTTTAACTCACCGAAGTAGAATTCTAGACTGTTAAGTTGTTAAAGGGTGTTATGTGTAATCTTATGCATACCTACTGTTTAAAATGCATGAAAAGTGAATTTATGTTTAAATCGGATTTTTGGTTTAAAAATAGTTTTTCATCGTTTTGGTGGATGGATGTGTGTTTCGAGAGTTTTCTTTCGAGGTTTTGGTGTGGGGTTTGAACCTGCGAGTGTCCGAGGGTGTTATATGGATGTTTGGAGGCTTGATTTGAGGATTGGAGGGCAAAAACGTAGCTTAAAAATCATTTTTCTGGGTTGTCCAGTCGACTGGATCATGGTGGTCAATCGACTGGATCTTGATTTGGGCTTCCCAGTCGATTAGACCAGGAGGGTCAGTCGCCTAGATTCCTTCTGTTTTGTGCCCAGTCGACTTGACCAGGAGGGTCAGTTGACTGGATTTCTTCTGTTAGGTTTTTCTCCTTTCCAGTGTGTTTTCAGTCGACTGGTGGGTTGGGCCCAGTTGACTGAAGGTCTGGGCTGTGGTTTGGGTGGTTTAGTGATCCTTTGGGGTGAATGGTTGGGTTCCTTTTGGAAAAAAGGTTCGGCTTTAGTGAAAAACATGTTTTTTGAAGGTTTGGAGCTAGCCTGTGAGGTTGAGTCTCAATTTCTAAAACGTTTGGATGAAAATATGTTCTTACATGTTTTGTTTGATCTCCAGGGTTGATGGATTGGATCTCATTTTATACATGTGTTGTATAAATTGTTTTGCAGGTGATTTTTTTAAATGTTTTCCATAGATGTACCGTGACAGTGGGTTTGTTGAATTGGGCTTTGTATCTTCAGCAGCGTAGGTGCTTTGTACCTTAGGGTTAATCCCCATAAATTAAGTCGGTTACCTCCGTGAATGGCGTTGTGTGGGTGCTTTGGACCCTCGGGTTTTGGGCCCGTAAATTAAATAGTAGGTGCTTTGGACCTTCGGGTTGATCCCGTAAATTAAGGTCGCTGCCTCCGTTAATAGTATCATTGTCGTAACTCCGTATAGAACTTGTCATTACCGAGTAAGCCTTAAGTGGTGACTAGGGTAATGGGCAAGAGTGTATAGTTGTTACCTTTGTCTGTGTGGTAGAGTCGGTACATAGGACTACATTTTATCTCTTTCTCCTCGGCTGTGTGATCCGAGTGGAGGATACTGTTTTATTACTAATTTTTCTTAACTGTGGCATGATATCTGTCAAGATGATATGCATAGTTTCAAGGATGGAAAACTGATAGTTTTTGAGAGAAAAACCTTTTAGCTCCTGTGGTTGAGCTTATGTGCTTATGATTGCATAACCTGCTTTACAGCTTTATGTAGCCTATTTTTATTGGGTTTCGGCTCACAGTGTGAGATTTTGTTGTAAAACCATTTTCAGGTAAACATGCAGAGTTGACCTAGCAGTGGTGATGGAAGACTTGCTATAATTGTTTCTATTTTGTGACATGTAATTTACATGTGATGCCTATTTAAGAATACGTGTTTTGTACAACTTGAGGCGATATACTTATTCATGTATGAGAATGCGTGTTTACTGTTTATGAGAGTTGCACTTTAGGAGTCTTTTATCAAAATGTTGTATATTTTTGAGTTGATGGTTTTTCAACTGCAAATCTTATTTTCATAAACGGTGTTATGGTGGGCTTTCGCTTGACCCCGGAGTTTGGGGCATGACAATGACGGCATTATGCGTCATTATTCATTTTCATGCACCGCGATGATATTATGCATTTTTGTTTATTTTCTTTCAAAAAAACCAATCATACTCCAAAAATCGTTCACTTTCATGCACTGCAATGACATTAGCATTTTCATTCATTTTTGTCATGCCCCCCGACTCCGAGGCACGTGAACACGCTTAACAGCCTAATGATCTAAGTCAATCGATGAGAAAACTCTTTTTTTTGTAGTCTAATCCGTGCTTAGAACCTCCTTTAAAGAAGACATCTTGAGTCCAAATTGTTTTACAAAATTATCATTTCTCAAACTCTATCTCAAATGTTCTAAGTATAAATTTTAAAAATTTCGATAGAGTTTCCTCTGTATTTCAGACTATCCCAAATTTCTTGTACACTTGTAGAATCCAAATAACATTCTATACTCAGGCATCGCCTGAATTTCAACTCTCAAACACAATAAAAAACTATTACAACCATTCATTTCTAGCTACATCACAGTTATACCAATTTCCAAAGAAAATTAAACCATACAAACTTAAGCTACATAATAATTGACATCATTCACTTTCTTTCTACTGTATTCATCTCCATGCGACTTAAATTATACATAAGCCTCACTAGATTTGCATACTGATTACAATCATCCAAGGCAGTCTCATAATCTCAGTAAATACATACATGAAATTTTAAACATATACAAATGATTTGCCTCATTACATCCAAAGTAAAAGTTTACTCTTTTCTTCCAAAACATTCTTCAAAATCCCAAGTTTTATTTATTTATGTTTTTGGATAATTAACTGTAACATTAAAGAAAGAAAAGAAACAAAATTACAAGGGGCATACCCCAGGCCTTACAAACACCACCAGAAACAACACCAAAAGCATCAAAAAAAGGCTTTCGGCTAAGCCACAATCGGACAACAAACAACCAAACAAAGTAAAGAGACCATAATTGCCGCCCCATAATTTAGAAAAATAAAGGGGGAGGAAATTAGGACAATCTTATCTAAGCTAAGCACCAGCCAACCCACTGGAGACCAAAAGAGATGCCTATATGATTACTCAATGAAGGCACAAAATAAATTGACAGCCAAATCACTGTACAGCCGAAATCCACTAAAATTGAGAGCCATCCACAATAACCATGGGCTTCCACTTCAGCCACAAACAGAAAGCATGAGATTTACAAATATGGAATAATGGAGCAAAACCAACCAACCTAACCAAAACCGTTACAGCCAAAACCACTGCAACCGCAAATAGCTAACCAAACAGAGCAAAACTTAAAGTACAAGAAAACAACACTAGAAGCCACATAGGAGACCATTAATAAAGAGACTCCAAAGAACAAAAAGAAACAAAAACACGCACCCAGACCCCTACACAAGCTGTAGGGGAAGGCTATATACATAATAGGGAAACACTAAATAAGAAGCTTAAAGAAACAAGCTTCCAAAAAACTACGGAAAACCCTCCTGGCTAAGGCAATAAAAAACAGCCCACAACAAAAAACCTTCCTTGATTGAGTAGCGGCCGGACTCCTCATAGACGAGTTTTCTTCCTTTTGGGGCGTGCTGGAGTCCAAGACCTGAGAAGGAAATGGAACAATAAAAAATAAAATAATAGCATAGGAACACACGCACCCATACCTCACACACTCCACTTAGATATCACTCTGCCCTCAAAAAAAAAAGATAGAAGCAATGCTCTCAACAGTAAAGAGGACTGCCTCCATGGGATAAAACCCAAAGAGGTGAAAAGAACCCCGTACTCTGCCGCAACTACACATGGAACAAATGCATTTAATAGGGTTAGCAAAAAAAGGGGGAAATTCAAAAAACATGAGCTGAAGCTCATAGGATATTTTGTTTGGCTAATTAATTGTAACATAAAAGAAAAAGAAAAATACAAGTTTACAAGGAGCATACCCCATGTAATTACATAAACTAACATGTTGGAGGAGACCTCCTAGAAATCAGACTTCCTAAGATAACCAAAAGGACCTACCAATATCAACCACAAAAACACACCCAACCCCCGCTTGACAGCGGGGGGACTTCCTAAGAAAGCAAAAAACCATGCACATCCCGCATGGATAGAAAAAGCACCAGCATACAAATAAGGATAGAACCAATAAACAAGCCAGAAAATCAAAAAACTCCTAATCCCTACTGAAGATTGGCTCCCGCAAAAGGTAATAGGCTCCAAAATTCAGACAGAAACAAGAGAAAGTAAGAGATCCAACAAGTAGAGTTGGTCATCCAAACCCAATAAGCACTGCAAACCTACGGAAGCTTGGCTCCTCGAAAGGCTCCAATCCTTGGACACGAAAGAAACTAACTAAGGAGGAGAGCAAGTCCCAAAACCCAACAAAGGTAAACACAGTCTCTCAAATATAGTCACACTCCCCAACTCAAGGGAGGAAAAGATAGAGTCACGATCACCCCTACGGAAGTGATGAAAGAAGTCCATACCAAAGACAGTGCCTTAAGTCAATAGTCATGTGGTAACACCATCAATGGTCACCCCAAGACTCCTCAGAAATCCTATCAAAGAAGCATAATATGGCCAAGAAGATCTCAACACCCCAGCAGCTCAGGAGGCTAAAGAAAGCTGGTCTCAAAACCACAATGCTAAGGAACAAGAGATAAAACAGCCCCAAGAGAAACCTTGGCTCGGAGACAAAAGGCCAGCACCCAAGAGAAACCTTTGCACCCTAACCTATGTAGCCTAAACAGATGAGGAATCGAGCCCCTCCCAACCATATAAGAGCTTAGACAACAGGAACAATAGAGGACCACTGAGAACTGATTCAGTCAAATAGTGGCTTAGCTCACACCAAAGCCCACTACGTAACAAACTTGGTGTCTTGCTCCAAAGACCAAACACCTCCCAGGGTTTAAAAGACTATTCTGCCACAAAAGTCCCATAAACCAAACTTGTATCCAATAAGCAACACATTTACAAATCCATAATTAAAAATAAATTATTCTCAATTAGCCAGAATAAGCACAAACAATCAATCCAATCAACCTTAGTTAAGTGGAGCAAAGAGAAAGTCGAACCAAGAGCCCCGCGGGACCCACATAAATTCTTAACTGATTGCTCCCAACTATTTTCACAAACAAAGCTCGTAGGATAAAGACTAAAATAGTGCAATACATGATTTATGAGGTGTGAATGAGCAGAAAATTTGCAACAATCAAGTATTCCCTTCTCTCATTTCATAAATTCTTAAATTATTCAATTCTTCTTCTTAATTCGTCTTATATTCATTCATATCTATCTTTATTATTAAACTCGCTGCTCTTTTTACTTGTTCACCAAACCCTTATATCTCTCATTTTTCTTTTCCTTTTCTTTTTTTGGGTAATTAAATGTAACATAAAAGAAAGAAAAAATGTACATGAGTCCAAGGGGCATACTCCAGGAGGTTACAACACATACCAAACATAACACGAAAACAAAAACAACTAGACCCACATAACCCCCGCTGGACAGCAGGGGAAAGAAACCATGCACAAATTACCCAAAAAAAAAACCCTGCACAACCCGAAGGATATGAAGCAGCAAAACCAACAGAAACCGCCACCACCAAACCACATAGAAACAAATCGGCCGACTAAATCAACCAATACAAACGACTGGATATTTGAAAGCCGAACGACAAAAACAAACCAACCCAGACCCAAGTTATTGGGGAAAGGAATACCAGTTCAAAGGACCACCAGAAGATCTTTTCTTTTACTTTTTTCTATTACTATCCTTCATTCCTGAATTTTGCTTTGTGGTAGAGGTCGGATTTTCACACAAACCTTCATCACACAAACCTTACACCCACATCAACTGACATTGATAACTCCACAGTAGTAGCATCAACCTCAGGCACCTCAGCCACATCTGTGGAAATCTCCCTTTCCTTGATCAACCCATCTGCACAAGATACCAAAGCATCTTCTTGTTCTTTACCAACCTAAATTCGAACGCACTGGTGCTCCACTGGAGCGACCTTACACTTATTAAGTTCATAATCGAGAGGAGGATTCTCTCCCTTAGTAAACACAGGTTCAATTGGATTGGTAGAGGAGGGAAAATGTTTAGGATTACATATATGGCCAAACACTTTACAAAATGTGCATTTGGGATGAAGCCACTGATACTCCACCCAGACATCCACCTCGTCGCCATTGATATTAACTATCACCTCATTCAGGAGTTCATCTCCTGCAGAAATTTCAATACACATCCTTGCATAGTTTAACCGTTTCTTGGTTGTTGTGGCTTGATCAACATGGATAGGTTTGCCAATGGAACTAGCAATCTTGCTGAGACCAAAAGCAATCCAACATTCTAACAGGAGTTTATGAAGTTTAACCCACACTGGGATTGAGGAGGGTTGATCTGTAGAGGGAACCAACATTCTCCTCCATTCAGTTAGAACCAAATATCACTTGGAGAAGAAATATGGTCCTCCCTCCAAGACTTTCAGCTTAGTGGTTTCATCTTTGAACTCAAAGAAAAAACACGACCCTATTTATTTAATCGATTCTAGAGCATGCTCCTTCCACACTGCCCTTCCTATAGCACTGAGCAGATTATATAGCAATTTTCTATCTAGAAAATACCCAAAAAGACAATGATGCCAGTGGTTAGTGTCAACATCAGTTTCATCCAGTTCCACAACAGCTTCATTACCACGTTGCATATCAGGAAAATGCTCAAGTTTCATGACTTTAGAGGGGGGCTGTGCTTTGAAAAGGAAAGACAAGTCTTTAGGTTTACCTAGGTTCGGA
Source organism: Heliamphora pulchella (assembly GCA_032270985.1). Lineage (NCBI taxonomy): Eukaryota > Viridiplantae > Streptophyta > Magnoliopsida > Ericales > Sarraceniaceae > Heliamphora > Heliamphora pulchella. The sequence continues at coordinate 7,848 of JAULJZ010017441.1, forward strand.
TAAGGGGCTCGAGCCTATGAGCCCTTAGGGTGCTCGCTGGAGACATGTGAAGAGGGGCCGGAAGTAATCCCAAATCCAACCACATCATGGGTTGCTACACGTGAGGTATTAGGGTTCTCTTGAACAAGGGAGGAAGAACTAGAGGGATAAAGATCCGAAATGGTCCTTGGTGGGTAAACCTGTAGGGAATCCCAAGGCTCTGATTTAATTTTTGAACTAAGAAGAACAGGACAGAGTGCTAAATAGGGTTGTGGAGAAGCTGTGACCGCCGCTTGGACCCTCTCTGCACCAAGAGGCGAAACAGGGCAGAACTTAGAAGAAGATTGCGGAGATGCTGTGGGTGTCACTCTCGGTCTTGGATGTGGAGATTGGACCTCGTGAAGGTTGGAATGAGGATGAGAAACTCTCCTCTGCTTCAATCGAACTTCATTTGAATCAATGGCAAGAGACAACGAACCAGCTGCCATGGTTGTTGCAGGTGAAACCTCCATTTGGGGGTTCACCAAAAAAATGCCAAGAAGGGTGGCCGGAGCTTGGAGAAACCGCCGGGGGCGAGCGACGGCACCAGAGAGGTCACCGTTAGTGGTGGAAGTGCCAGGGCGGCAACAACTAGCAGATCAGCGGCGACTGTTGCAGCGCGCGGGCTTCGCACACAGCGTCGCACACAGGTCGTTAGGTGGTTCATCAAAGATTTCGATTTTCCTATCTTTTCTTTGGAGGGTAGAGTGATACACCTTGTGTGGAGGGTGTGAGGTTTCTTGTTCAAGTGCATGTGTTGTTTTCTATACAATTCTTATGTTTTCTCTATTACTCAGGCCTTTTCCTTTTCTTTCTTTTTCATTAAATACATTTCTCTTTATCTAACTTAAGTTTTAGATTTCCCTTTCCATCTTCTCCTCGATCAATTTCCGAGTTCCATTTTTTTCACAATACTCATTATCCATTAACTTTCTCCTCAATTCATCAGTTCTTTATCCACATTTCCATTTTATTTGGTTCATTATCCAATATTTAGATTTACATTCTTTTTATAAAAACTGTTCATTTTCCACAATTATATTTCATTTCATCAAATCTAATACTGAACCGACGTCGGGTGCAACTTATAAAAACTCCTCCCTATTTTCCCAATGGGTTTCGTGAAGCCATTGGATAATAAATAGCTCTATAACTCACCACGATATAATCACGTCCATTTTATGGGGGCTAACCCGAGGGAACACGGTACCCATCTTGCACAAGTTTTTGATCTTTTACCGAGGAACTGTGCAAGCTCAACTTAATCACATCCACATCAATCATCCTCGGTTCAATATTTGATTAATCATATCAGTATTCATTCATCAACTGGGAGTCCATCTCCCTAATCATTATTACACAATAAGATTCATTTCATCATCAATAAGCCAATCATTTCATAAGCACACCACTTTTGATATCAATCAAGTTTCCATTATTTGAGTTATGAATGAATTGAAACATTCAAAGTTTACAGAAATTTGTTCATTTAATGCAAGCTAATCAATTATTAGTTCTCGACTATATATATGTCAAGTGGTAAGGAATGTAGTGTGTGCAAAATATGGTGCGACTGACGGTGCAAACTCATCTTTCGTTCTAGGGTCATCCTGAAAAGCTACCAATGAAGATTAATAAGTACACGGAGCAGGATCCAGGTAAGGTTTCAACACCCAGTGAGGGTCCGTCGAAGACATCTCCCTCCTGTGTGAAGCAGCGACCTCGAGCACAGTTGCCAGCAAATCTTCGCGATGGTGCGATAGGCATCTCCAGTTCAGGGGGTTCCTCTTCCGATCAAGAATCTGTGGCGAGTCCCTCCTCGGCTATTCTGTGAAGTGGTTCTCTACTCCAATATCTGGCCAGCGAGACTCCTGTAGAGAAATTTCATGGTTTCGAGAGGGTCGCGGCTGGGGCTCTGAATCGTGCACGGCTAGGGCTTAGCCCTCTCGGTAAGGACCAGATTATGGATATTGAAGCTCACCTGGAGCATCTCCATGGCGGAAAACTCACAGGCCCGTCACCCTGAGGTACGAACCCTCTCCCCGGTACAATATCGAATGGTGTTAATGGAGCTCAAGATGCTAGGGATACGGTCGTGGTTGGGCTTGAATGTTTTACTGAGGATATTCAGCTTAGAACAGATGGTGTTTTGCCGAGAGAGACTAACTCGGGTCTTCTCCGTGGTATTCCAACCGTGTCCTTCAATGGTGGAGTTGAGAGGTACCCCTTTTCTTCTAGGGGTAGGGGAGGCAAGCGTCCCCCGATTAGGGGAGGCGCTCAATTTGGTAGGCGAAAACAGGTGTAGTTAGCCCAGCAGGGGGTTGCGCCTGTTGTTGGAGTTGCTAGGCCTTGGGCCCCCATGGTTTCTCAAGCTAATTTGAATGAAGAGCATGTGGTTGCTGAAAATTCTGCAAATGTAGACAAGGTGCTCGAGAATTTGCCTCAACCAAAATCTTGGGCATCTTTGCATATGAACCAAAGTTTTTCTTGTTCTAACCTTGAATTTGTGGAAGCTAAAAACCCAAATCATCCTGAGATTATTGAAATTACCGGTGATCTGGTCGACGACAAGTCTTGGGAACCATGCCTAGTGGGCTATTTCTTGGATATAGACCTAGCTTTTGGTTTGGTTAGAGCTACAACTAGGGTGTTGTGGGGGCAAGAGGGTTTGGTGGATGTCTACGGTACTGACAAAGGTTTCTACATTTTTAAGTTCTGCAGTATGGAAGCTATGGAGAAGATTTTGGATAAAGGGCCTTGGCATTTCTCGGGAAGACTCTTGATTCTGCGTCGTTGGAAAAAGAGGCTCAAGCTTGCTAAAGAAGCTCTCTCTAAAATTCCTATTTAGGTAAAATTTCATGAGCTTCCTCTTGAATTTTGGAATTCTGCATGTCTGAGTAGAATAGCTAGGCCACAGATACAAAGCAGCGCATCTCATATGCGCGGGTGTGTGTGGAAGTTGATGCGACCAAGCCTTTGTTGCATTCTACCTTTGTTCAATGTGAAGGGGATAGTGTGGAAGTTAGTGTGGAGTATCAAGGTCTACCATCGATTTGCTCCCATTGTAAAGCGTTCGGTCACGATATTAGTCGATGCCAGAATAAGCTTGTAGAGTGTCAAGATGATTGGACTCTAGTCGATTGAGGAAAGGGGGTCGGCAGAGGTGGTAGGTCTGACCGTCCTTCTTTTCTTTCCTCTTGTGCCTCTCCCACTTGTGAAGCTGCGTTGAACATGGGGAAGGCTCGTGAGCCAGATGATGATACAACTATTGTGGGTATTGGCGAAGTTATGCGAAAAGGAGCTAATAGCAAGGTGGCTGATGTGCCTACGGCTGTTGATGTTGGAGTGAAGTTAACAAAACCCACGCAGATGCGGGTAATAGGGAGCAAGAGGCGTATGGTTCTTCACATGTGGATGCGGGTGATTGTGAGATTCCTAGAAATAATGCAGCTTCTATGGAATTTTCAAATTCAACAGAGATGGATGATAGGGAGCAAGCGGCAACTGTAACTCTTACTTCAAATTCCTTCAGCGTGTTTGTGCGTAAGAAAAAGAAAAAGAAAAAGAAACAACGGTTATGATGTTTGTTTTTGGTCCTGTAGGCTGGTAGGTTTTCCTGTGGAGTTGGTGTGTGCTTGTGTGTTGTAGATGTTTGGTTAGTTTCTCTCCCTACTTCTTTGCGAGGGTGATTTGAGTCATGATGTTTTTTTTTTCCTTTGCTTGTGGGTTGTCCTAGGGTATGCCCCTTGGTTTCATGTAATTTTTTCTTCTTTTATCCTAGATTTAATTACCCAAAAAAAAAGACTATATATATTAATTCCATTGTAATTCATCTTAAGTTACTCAGTTAAAATAACAAGTCTTAATACTTTAATAACAAGTTTAAATAATTCAATAAAAATTCAAGGTTCATTAAATTACAGTTTCCAAACATATGTTCATAGTTTCTTTCTCTTAGTAAAACTCAACTTCAAGCATATTGTTACGTTTTTCCAATATTTACCTTTATGTTTTTCCCAAATTGAGTTTATCATAGAATCCATATTTCTGTGAATGTCAACCAGACAAATTTCCAAATCGTATTCCATTAGTATTTGAATGAACCTAGTTTAATAATTTGATTCAATAATTAAATCCACTTCCATACCTCTAGAGTTAACTAGGAAATTGACCTTCACAAGACCATTTAATAATCAAATTACATCAACTTTAACTATGAATCCATCGGCCACCTTTGGTTTGCCTCATTAACTTATACACCAACACAATATTTTGCATCATTTAACCCCAATTCAGTAATTCCGTAACCCATGATTTAAGTTTAATATCCAACCACTTAGGCTAAATCCGGAATCCCATTCAATTTGTCTTTGAATTAATCTTAAGTCAAAGATTGAGCAACCCATAGGTTAACACTTAACAACACAATGTAGAATTTATGCTTCAAGTTATGCCACAAGTTCACTATATTAATTTGAGATTTCAAATTTCATTTAATCATCTCCTGAAGATGTCTCGTTTCAAAATTTTAGCAATTTAGAGATTAGATGCCACACCATAATGGTTTCACCCACCAAGTAATTCAAGTGTTATGAAATTAAAGCTTCCCAAGCTTTCCAATGACTAAACTAGAATTTACTTCAAATAGTTTTTTGCTCTTCTAATTTGGTAATGCTTCCAATCTTTAATTCATATTTTACCAAATCACAAGGCCCAAGTTATAGTTTAACGCTTCAACTTCAACAACTCGACTCCTTTCATTAACACCCAACCTTTTAAACCAAAAGTTAACTACGCTTTTCATCAACATTCCATGTTCACAATTTATCAATACTCTTTACCTACTAACCTCTGATCAATATGTTATAAGACCTTAATTATTCATTAAGAGTTCCTATAACCCGTCATTAAATTAAATTAAATTATCAAGAGTTCAAACCATTATAGTTCAATCAAAATTTAACCACAACTTGAGTTCAAATAACCAAATAAGTCTCAAATTCTCATATTTAAACCCATCCTCCATGAATTCCACATGCTCCAATTATATAACCTAAAGTTTATACACACCAACTTCTAAAAGCTTACAAATTACTCATAAGTTTAGTCTCCAAATCACTGTCTAACAAGTGAATGGCTCAAACCTCTCCTTCGGTTATTCATATATCATGCTATATCCGACATTTATCAATCTAATGAAGTACTGTGAACTAACCATGCTTTTTAATTGAAATTTTGACTTAGATCGTGATTTCTAACTCTATAATCTACAAACCACCAGACTGCATAGCTTTGGTAGCTTCCTATAGGTTTCAATTCCACACTATATACCAAGTATTATCCACATGTATAAACTCAAATATGATTAGGGTTTAGATTAAACTCTCATTGATTTAGGGTTTCATATGCCAATCATATAATATCAACACAAATCAGTACAGTTCACCATAAATTAGTCTAAATCCTACCTCTTAAAGCTGCCAATTTCAGCTTTCATCAAGAACTAAAAACACTAGATCCGGCTGTTTTGGAATCTAGTTCTTTAACGCTTGCATTTGATCTCCTTGTTGATTCGTCATTGAAATCCTCCAATCTTTGGTGCTAGATCAGTCTATTACGTTCAGAGGCGAGGGCCACTGATCTTGTTTGATGCCGACGACGTTGGCTGGTGGTCCAGGTAGCGGTGCCAGCAGCTAGTCAGTCGTGGGAAACGGCAGTGCCGATGAGGGTGGTGGTCGGCGGCGCCAAGGGGTGATGATTGACAGTGCGGAGGGTGGTAAGGTACGGCGGCAATGGTCGATTGGGGGCAGGGCGTGCGCAGATTGTACCGCCTTTTATAGCTTTCCAACGAAGCTTTCTGAAGCTTCTACCTCTCCCCCTCTCGGCTTCTCCCGAAACATCTCAGCTTCGGCTGAGATGTTATCAATTTTCTTTTTTCATTTTTCTTTTTTTCAACCTCTAGAAATTTTCACCCTCAACATAATATAATAATAATAATAAACTCATTATTTTAATCTTCCATCTTGATTTAAATTAATCCAAATTAAATAAATCTCGACTTTCTAATTTCACTTAATTTATCACACTATTATAATTCGGGGTCTCAACACATACCAAATATCGTATCAACTATTATAATTCATTATAATAAGTTTAATTACATTTAAATAATTAATTATATAAAATAACAACGTACTAGGTCTCCACAACCTACCCCCTTAGGGAATTTCGTCCCCGAAATTCATCATTAGTTCCCGAAATCAAAAAGGCTTTCTGTTAATGACTTGCAATTTCCATTCTAGAATCATTATTATATTTTAGCATACCGCCCATGGTTAACTCTTATCCCTAAAATTGGATCACCCATTACACTTTAGTTCCCAAGCTTAAACCTATTTCATACTTATTCAAGACCCTCGATTTCATTATAACCCACATAACGCATTCCGCACGACTATAAGATTGCCACAAAGAACACTCTTTTATTGAAAGAGAATTTCATTCTTTTCGATCAATAATCCATTTGTATTTCTCACAAATCTCTTGCATACTTATGTTCATATCTAGAAACAATGCCCTTTAATTACCCAAAAAAAAAAATAATGCCCTTTTGAGGCGAACATGACCAGAAAGGTTAACATCAAATTTAAAACTTTCATGCACTTTTGCCGTCTATTAAACTCGACCAAGAACTCAACAATGTCCATAGCATTTTCTCGATAATACTTTCTCCCACAATCACAATCATTCAAATACAACATTACCCGACGATCAGAAAGGTCATTCTTATAATTCATTGTGCGAAACATTGTCATCTTCATCATCTCTTGTGATGAATTACTACTTAAAGAAGAATCAAGAACTGTCCTTACATGTCGAATTTAATATAATAATTGCAACCAACACGCCAACTAGTTTCTAACAAGGAAGAAACTTCTAACTTCTTACTTAACCCTATACTTAAATTGAATAATTGAATTGCTGCATACTTTCCTGATAACGCCATCATAACAAATAACAATATCCCAAACGATGCCTATTAAATAAAGTTTCGGGTTCTGCCAACCTTCTAAATGAATGAACAATTGCTTTTTCGGTAAAGATAGAATAAGTCATCCCATGATAGAAACTCAAAACTATTATAACACTAGCATGTCACCAACTAACCATTACTGAAGGTGACTAGCATCGTGACAAATTCTATTATATCTACAAACAAGCGACTCCTAACACTCCACTAAAGCATCCGTTAAACACCGTGTCGCACCTCTATAGCTTATCATAATATGACATCACCCAGGGCCTTACTCTAGTCTTAAGAACATAACTTCCATAGATCTCGTACAATTCAATCTAGACTTTTCTTTCCAAAGGTCACTCACATTCCTCCCTCTAAAATTCAGTTTTCTAACATCATATGAACATTTTAATCAGAAGTTACTCGATCCCTTCAAGTTTACTATCTCTCCTTACCATATCATTAATCTTCTCTTGGGTTAAAGATATCAAAACCACTTCCATACTTATAACCAAATATGAACAACCTTTATATCTGCAAAAGACATCCTCATGACCAACAACACCCTTCGAGGGCTTCTCAAGTCTAGCATACTTTTCACTAATCATGATCACATCTACAATAGCGGTGGTATCACATAAAGAAAGTGAACATTCCCTACATTTCGATTTCACCCCAGAGCATACCCATGTCCTAACTAACGACATCTTCTCAACACCACCTTTTTTTGGGTAATTAATTATAACATAAAAAAAGAAAAAATACAAATTTTCAGGGGGCAAACCCCAGGTAAATTACATGAGAAACCAGTAGGAAACCCTCCTACAACACTGAAAACCTAACCCCCCGCCGAACCGATAAGGGGACCTAACAACAACAAAAAAAACAAATTCCATGCACAACCCGCATAGATAGGAAATACCAACATATACAACAATCTAGCAAAAAGAACTAGTCATCCAACACAACATAACAAAATTCTACTGACGCTCAGCTCCTCGAAAAGCTCCAAACCTTAGCCAAGAAATGACCTACTCACCTAAGAAGATTTGCCAAAGAACCTCTATAAAGCTGAGAGAATAACCAAACCTCCA
>JAULJZ010017451.1:0-15976 GCA_032270985.1 Heliamphora pulchella
ATTTTCATTTTATGTTGATACTGGTAATGTTCATAATGGTCCTGCTGATAATAATAATTGAGGCTTGTTTTATTGTGCTCATAGTGGCAAATGTTGATACAAATTACTCTTCTTTTCTTTTAGAAAATCAATTTGTTTTTGTGGCTTGTTGTCATTGAATGAAATATACACATGTGAAACTTGTTGTAACTGAGAGTATACATTCATTTTAGGTAAAAAGCGTGTACGAGGTCCCACACGGGGGAAGCTTGCGGATAAAATCATGAAACAAATTAGTTGTCTTATTCCAATTGATATTAATCGTCGACTAAAGGCAATAGAGGGGGAGAACTCCACTCGCCTTTCAAATGCTCTCGGGGAACAAATTCGAGTCCATGTACCAGTTCGAAAAATTGGTTGGAAAGAGGTTGATTTTGGAATCAAAGAGTCTATCGTAATGAGAGTTGAGGTAATATGAATTTAATGGTACTTGTTTAACACATTAGTAATCACGTACTTCTAATTTAATCTTTGTTTATTTGTTCAAATTGTAGCAAATTTTTGAATTTGGGAATTATAAGAACGATGAGATTCTTAGGCATACTATTGATAAAAAAATGCCAAGAATTATATTCAGAATGGAAGTGCAAGTTACACAAGCACTACATTGCCCTTAAAAAGAAGCGGATGTCTAATCCCAAAAGCCATCCACTACATCCATGTAAACTGGAAGATTGGGTATTCATGATTGATAATGTATGGGAGACCGAGGAATGGAAGGTGATACCTTTTGTTGATTTTTATTATACTGTAAATTAAAATTAATTATTATTGATGGTATGAATGAATAGTTGATTTCATTATTTGGTTTCCTTTTCTTCTGTTGTAGGATAAGTCTAACAAAGCAATGTTTGCACGATCCTGTGTGAAATATAATCATACTAGTGGTTTTAAATCATTCTTATCACGAGCATCAATATTTGTAAGTATTGTTAAAATTTTTGTACTTCTCTAAACTATTACTATTTCATTGTATTCTTATCAACAAAATCAAATGACATTATAGGTTAAGAAGAACAATGGTATGGAACAACCTATTATAGTAAAGTTCAAGGAGACTCATATACGTCATCTAGATGGGAAAGATGTGTGGATATATGATAAAGCTCGATAACATCACGTATGTACAAGTATTTTAATTTCAAGAAATGGCCAATGTGCATTTTATTACGTTAAGTGTTATAAATTTATGAATTTGAAAAATTACAGGATGAAATGGTTTAAAAAATTATTGAGCAATCACAGCCTGATGTCACTGAACCGTTGTCAGAAGAACAGATTTCTAGGCAGGTGCTTGGAAAGAGGTCTGTCTATCTAAAGGGTATGGGGAACCAAAAGAGCATCAGTTCATCCTCCATAGAGGTTAAGGAGCCTGATCCAGAGGTGATTGCTTTGCGAAAGCAAGTGGAAACATTTCAGAGCATTCTACAAGTGTTGGCAGTAAAAGCAGGCGTTGATCCAGCTAGTATTCCAGGTTTAGTTCCAAATAGAAAATGCGAGGATGACACATTTTGTGGAGGGCATGATACCACTTTTCTTGGCTAATTTAAAGGTAGAATTTCAAAAAATTTCTCGATTGAAGTATTTTTGGGATATTAAGATAATTAGTTAGTGGAAATATTTAGATACTTGGGGTGAGAGATTGCTTTTTGAATGCATGTCAATTTTTTATAACTTTTTTGTTATTACATGTATTTTGGGATTGAAGATTATTTTTTGATTTTGGAGATAATCATTATTGATGATTACCTGTGAGACCTTGATCCATTTTATTTTTTCAGCGTTTTCGGATGCGCGTTTCGTGTTTTTCTTTAGTATGTTTTCAATGCTTTTGATGCATGATCTGGGTTAAATATGCATGCGGGGTAGGTTCCCGGAACCGTAGGCCGTTATGGCGCGATTTTCGAAAAAAATTCAAAAAAAAAGATATTTTGGAGGCCTATAAATATCTAGAGTTAGATATTTTCAAAAGATATTTTCAGAACTTAACTTCTAAATTTCCTCTTTTTTCTCTCTGCCTTCTCTCCAAGTTCTCGGGGGCTCGGGGCTCGGTTTCTGACGATCAGATTGCGAATTCTTGGTATTGGCATCGAGGGCTACGCAACCATCCGGTCAGATTTTGATTCTGGTGAAGTTTGATTTTGCATGTGGATTGAGGCGTCGAGTTTTTAACTCACCGAGGTAGGATCCTAGACTCTCATGTCTTATGAGGGTGTTACGTGTAATCGTGTGCGTTTTTAATGGTTAGATTGCCGTAGATCTGACTTTATTTCAAGAAAATCGGGTTTTGATTAGAAAGTGGGTTTTTGTGTCGATTTCGGTGGATGAAATCGGGTTTTGAGTTTTTCTTTTCGAGGTTTTGTGGTAGTTTCGGGTTTGGGCACGTTCGAGGGTGTCGAGATAGTGCTTAAAGGCTTAGATTTGTGGTTGAGATGGTGGTTTGTGAGTGTTTGAGTGTTTGGGGGCCAAGAACACTCAAGAATAGAAAATTTGGGTTTTTCTTCGGTGGTAGCTCGCTCGAGCGCCCGATGTTCGCTCGAGCAGACTAGCTACGCAGGGCCATTTTGATTTGATGTTATCTTCCTCGTTCGAACTCGGAATTAGATCATTATTGTACTCAGATTGAAGCCCCGGAAGTCCTCTTTCCAATGAAACCCCTCTCACCTTAAAATTCTTTTTGTAGAAAAAGTTAGGATCAAAAGAGTGAAGGTGTGTCAAGATTTTTAAAACGTTTTTCACTCGTTTTTGGCCGAATGTTTGGGAACAGGTTGTTTTTCATCCTTGTTGGCCCTTTTGACCTAATTCCATGTTTCATGGGGCATTGTGGTGTTCTTGGAGGTGTTGTGGGTTTGTGTTGGTCGTGCTGGGCATATGTGGGTTTGTGTTTGCCATGTTGGACGTGTGTGAATTCGTTCGGGTTGTGTTAGGGTCATAGGAGTTTGTTGGTTCTTTGGTTTCCATTTGGCGTCCTACTGTATTCAATTGATTAATTTAAGGGAATTAGTCGATTCAAATACCTGTGGATTCTTTTGGGGTTTGGTTGGTTGTGCGATGGCTTTGGGAGTCGTGTGGTGGCCTCTCGGTCGATTGGGTTATGGGGCTCGATCAACTGCTCTCCTCTAGTGATTTTTAGTTGATTGGATTATGGGGTCTTGTTAATTGAAGTCACGGAGGGTATTGGTCAATTCATGCGGGGTGTTGGTGCATTGTTGTGTGTGTGGTGGTTAGTGCATCGTCGCGTGCGGGGTTTTGGTTTTGTTTCTTGGTTTGAGGTTTCCTCCCAGCGTTGAGCGCTCAAGCGGTGGTCGAGTGCTCGAGCGGGGTGGTGCCAGAGTGTTGGGTCGGTGGTTGACCGCTCGAGCGGTGGTGGTGCGCTCAAGCGGGGTGATGGCAGTGTGTTATGTCGGTAGGGGACCGCTCGAGCGGTGGTTATGTGCTTGAGCGGGGTTGTGGATGTGTGCTATGTCAGTTGGGGATCGCTTGGGCTATGTTGGCCTCCGGGTTAGGTATTGGTTTTTGTTTTCTATATCGTTGGTTGTCCCAGTGTGTGGATGGGTCTCGGTTTGTGGATGGGTCGTTCGGGTATCGAACGACGGTATGTGTGGCATGTGATGTCGTGTCAGGTTATGTAACAGGTGGCGTCATGATTTGAAGTTATATATGGCTGTGTGCATTTATAACTGGCGTTGTGCATTTATAATTCTAGTTTAGTTATGTATAGAATATGTGTACATGGATTACATGGCTTTGATGTCGTTATATGGAACGTGGTTTATACTTTAAAACGCAGAGTTTTATAGGCATGTATGTGTGGATGATGAGGAATTGATGCATGTGGTGCATGTTGCATGAGTTGTAAGTGTTGTGTGAGTCGCGTGTGTAGCATGTGACGTGGTTTGTGAAACGTAGTGATTGTACGTAATTTTATGCATCTAAATCATGATTAGGTTATGCATAGGAGTATGGAATGAGATAGATGAACATGTGGTTCTATGAACGTTAGCTCTGGCTAATGGTGTATTCGATAGGGCTACAGTCCCTCGGTGAAAGTTCGTAAAGGTGCATCTGGTAGGGCTGAGGTCTTTTGGTTAAAGTATGTGAAGGTTAGGGCTGAGGTCCTTCGGTTAAAGTTCGTGAAGGTTTGGGCTGAGGTCATTCGGTTGAAGTCCGTAAAGGTGTATGGTAGGGCTGAGGTCCTTCGGTTGAAGTCCGTAAAGGTGCATTGACGGGGGCTACGGTCCATCGGTGAAAGTTCAAGAAGGTTCAGGGCTTGCATGTACTGCATTATGGGACGGATAGACTAGTTTTCAAACGGTTTTAAGAGTCGTGTGAATCGCTATCTAAAAACCCTTTTTTAATTGTTTTCTAGGCTCCTGTGTGCGAGTCAAAACACGATTTGTATCCTCGCTTTTTCTTGCATGTGAAAATTGTTTTAAAGGCTTGAAAGAGAGTCTAAAACCTGCACTTCGATTTCCTAGCATATTTTGTTTATATTGCATGCTTGTCTAGTTTCTGCTGAGCTTTGGCTCACAGTGTGGGATAAAATGTTTTTAGGTACCGGTCACGTAGGTTGATTTGGAGGTGCTGGAGAGGTGGAAGATCTTTAACCTTTCTTTTTGTTCTTTCTGGTACATGTATATGTTGTAACATATTTTTCGGCGTTGGAACCGTGTAGTATAAGCTTTTGGCATTAGAGCCTTCTGTTTTGTAAGCCGTTGGGCGTTTATATATACAATGCATGTATGGTTTAACTTGAGAGTGTATTCTCGGTTGGGTTGCATGTATGGTAGTTATGGGTGTTTCACGTGACCCGGAGTTTGGGGCGTGACAGAATGGTATCAGAGCTCTGGGTTCGAATACCTTTGAGCCGTGGGAAGAGGTTGTATTCCGTGTGAGGTTGATTGTGTGTGCTTGACTGCATGTGTTTAGATGTTTTGATAACATGAATGTGATAAGCATGCGGGTCATACGTGAACGATGTGTATATGTGAGCATGTGGGTTGAATCTTAGGAGTGATAGTCTTGCCTTTGAGCGTTTAGATTAACAAACTTGGGTGCCAAGTTAGAAACGTGTTTAGCTGACGTGATTTCTAGCTGGGAGTCTAAGTAGGTTATCCAGATTGGCAAGTCATTCTTGTTGGTTATCCTCGGTATGCGGATTTTGTTTAGCATGAACTTATGTGGCTATGTGTTAGCATGCTTATGTTGTTCGCGTTTATGTTCATGCGATGTGCTGCGTCTTACGTTCTGTCCTCCCTTTCATATAAACGCGATGTTTACGCGGAGAGGGCGAGGCGGTGTTCAAGGCTGTAACCATGGGTTTGGAGTTGGTGGTGGACTCCGTGGATGGTGTGCTGTGTGGAGGTAGTAGTTGGTGTGATTGTGAGGTCGGGGTGTGTTGTAGATCTCGTGTCTTTGAGATAGTTGGTCATTGTTTAGGATACCTAACCGTGATTGACTATATCCTAGGAATGGTTTGGCTAACCATCTCGTATGCATGTATCGATTGCGATCGACGATTTGTTCTTTTGACCTTGAGATGAATTTTGGGGTCGAAATTCCTTTAGGGGGGGGGGTAGACTTGTGAGACCCTAACCCGTTTTCCTTTTTTGGCGTTTTCAGATGCGTGTTTTGTGTTTTTCTTTAGTATGTTTTCAATGCTTTTGATGCATGATCTGGGTTAGATATGCATGCGGGGTAGGTTCTTGGTGCCGCTGGCCGTTGTGGCGCGATTTTTGAAAAAATTTCAAAAAAAAGATATTTTGGAGGTCTATAAATATCTAGAGTTAGATATTTTCAAAAGATATTTTCAAAACTTAACTCCTAAGTTTCGTCCTTTTTCTCTCTGCCTTCTCTCTAAGTTCTCGGGGGCCCGGGGCTCGATTTCTGACGATCAGATTGTGGATTCTTAGTATCGACATCGAGGGCTACGCAACCATCCAGTCAGATTTTGATTCTGGCGAAACTCAATTTTACACGTGGATCGAGGCATCGAGTTTTTAACTCACTGAGGCAGGATTGTAGACTCTTATGTCTTATAAGGGTACTACAGTGTAATCGTGTGCGTTTTTAACGATTAGATTGCTGTAGATCTGACTTTGTTTCAAGAAAATTGAGTTTTGATTAAAAAGTGGGTTTTTGTGTCGATTTCGGTGGATGAAATCGGGTTTGAGTTTTTCTTTTCGAGGTTTTGTGGTAGTTTCGGGTTTGGGCACATCCGAGGGTGTCGAGATAGTGGTTAAAGGCTTATATTTGTGGTTGAAATGGTGGTTTGTGAGTGTTTGAGTGTTTTGGGGCCAAGAACACTCAAAAACAGAAAATCTGGATTTTTCTCGGGTGGTAGCTCGCTTGAGCGCCCGATGTCCGCTCGAGCAAACTAGCTGCGTAGGGCCATTTTGATATGATTTTATCTCCCTCGTCCAGACTCGGAATTAGGTCATTATTGTACTCAAATTGAAGCCCCAGAAGTCCTCTTTCCATTAACACCTCTCTCACCTTAAAATGCTTTTTGTAGAAAAAGTTATGATCAAAAGAGTGAAGGTGTGTCAAGATTTTTAAACTGTTTTTGACCTGTTTTTGGCCGAATGTTTGGGAACAAGTTGTTTTTCATCCTTGTTGGCCCTTTTGACCTAGTTCCATGTTTCGTGGGGCGTTGTGGTGTTCTTGGAGGTGTTGTGGGTTTGTGTTGGCCGTGTTGGGCATGTGTGGGTTTGTATTTGCCGTGTTGGACGTGTGTGAATCTGTTCAGGTCGTGTTAGGGTCTTGGGAGTTTGTTGGTTCTTTGGTTTCCATTTGGCATCCTACGGTATTCAATTGATTAATTTATAGGAATTAGTCGATTCAAATACCTGTGGATTCTTTTGGGGTTCGGTTGGTTGTGCGATGGCTCCGGGAGTCGTGTGGTGGCCTCTCGGTCGATTGGGTTATGGGGCTTGATCGATTGCTCTTCTCTAGTGATTTTTAGTTCATTGGATTATGGGGTCTTGTCAATTGAAGTCACAGAGAGGGTGTTAGTCATTTCATGCTGGGTGTTTGTGCATTGTTGTGTGTGTGATGGTTAGTGCATCGTCGCGTGCGGGTGTTTGGTTTTGTTTCTTGGTTTGAGGTTTCCTCCCAGCGTTGACCGCTCGAGTGGTGGTTGAGCACTCAAGCGGGGTGGTGCCAGAGTGTTGGGTCGGTGGTTGACCACTCGAACGGTGGTGGTGCGCTCGAGCGGGGTGATGGCAGTGTGTTATATCGGTAGGGGACCGCTCGAGCGGTGGTTATGTGCTTGAGCGGGGTTGTGGCTGTGTTCTATGTCGGTTGGGGATTGCTTGGGCTGTGTTGGCCTCCGGGTTAGGTTTTGATTTTGGTTTTTTGTATCATTAGTTGTCCCGGTGTGTGGACGGATCCCGATTTGTGGATGGGTCGTTCGGGTATCGAATGACGGTATATGTGGCATGTGATGTCGTGTCGGGTTATGTAACAAGTGGCATCATGATGTGAAGTTATATATGGCTGTGTGCATTTATAACTGGCGTTGTGCACTTATAACTCTAGTTTACTTATGTATAAAATATGTGTACGTGGATTACATGGCTTTGATGTCGTTATATGGAACGTGGTTTATACTTTAAAACGTAGAGTTTTATAGGCATGTATGTGTGGATGATGAGGAATTGATGCATGTGGTGCATGTTGGATGAGTTGCAAGTGTTGTGTGAGTCACGTGTGTAGCATGTGACGTGATTTGTGAAACGTAGTGATAGTACGTGGTTTTATGCATGTAAATCCTGATTAGGTTATGTATAGGAGTATGGAATGAGATAGATGAACATGTGGTTCTGTGAACGTTAGCTCTGGCTGACGGTGTATTCGATAGGGCTGCGGTCCCTCGGTGAAAGTCTGTAAAGGTGCATCTGGTAGGGCTGAGGTCCTTTGGTTAATGTCCGTGAAGGTTATGGCTGAGGTCCTTCGGTTAAAGTCCGTGAAGGTTAGGGTTGAGGTCCTTCGGTTGAAGTCCGTAAAGTTGTATGGTAGGGCTGAGGTCCTTCGGTTGAAGTCCGTAAACGTGCATTAACGGGGACTGCGGTCCATCAGTTAAAGTTCGAGAAGGTTCATGGCTTGCATGCACTGCATTATGGGATGGATAGACCAGTTTTCAAACTGTTTTAAGAGTCGTGTGAATCGCGATCTAAAAACCCTTTTTCAATTGTTTTGTAGGCTCCTGTGTGCGAGTCAAAACCTGCTTTGTATCCTCGCTTTCCCTTGCATGTGAAAATTATTTTAAAGGCTTGAAAGAGAGTCTAAAACCTGCATTTCGATTTCCTAGCATGTTTTGTTTATATTGCCTGCTTGTCTAGTTTCTGCTGAGCTTTGGCTTACGGTGTGGGATAAAATATTTTCAGGTACCAGCCACATAGGTTGATCCGGAGGTGCTGGAGAGATTGAAGACCTTTAACCTTCTTTTTTGTTCTTTCTATTACATGTATATGTTGTAACATATTTTTCGGTGTTGGAACCATGTAGTATAAGCTTTTGGCATTAGAGCCTTCTGTTTTGTAAGCCGTTGGGCATTTATTTATATAATGCATGTATGGTTTAACTTGAGAATGTATTCTCGGTTTGATTATATGTATGGTAGTTATGGGTGTTTCACGTGACCCGGAGTTTGGGGCATGACATTACTTTTCAAATTTGGATATATAAACTTTATGTTGATTTGAATGGAATGTATATAAAATGAATTTACATATTATATGTATTTGTAATTTTTTTAATAAAGTTGAATGATATATTACAGAAAAATCTAAATTATGTTTTAGCCAAATAAAAAATAAAAAATAAAAAAAAAATAATATGTGAAAACAACAAATATATATATATATTTGGCAATGAATAAAAGCGTCGGAAAAAGTTTACCATTAACGACACATTTATTTGTGTTGGCAATATATTAAAATTAAAAATATTATAATTACTTTTGCCGACAACTATGACATTGCTAAAAGTGTTAAATCTACCCAATTTTTATGTTTTTTTGCCAACGAATTTTGTATTGCCGACACTGCTTTTAACTTATTGGCGACTCACAATTATGTGGCCAAATCTATTACTTTTGCCGATGCAATGTATTAGTGACGCACAATTGTGTCGCCAAATCTATTACTTTTGCCGATGCATGGGGTACGCGTTGGCAAAACCTTTTCTCGACACACTTTTGGCGACGGATTTGCCATGCACTATTTTTCGTTGCCAAAAACTTTTGCCGAACCAATTAGGCTTTTCCCGACAGCTTTGCTTGTGCCGCTGAAAGTGCATTTTGTTGTAGTGCTAGAGGGAACCAAATTAAAATAAATTCAAAATTTTGCTCATTATAATTAACGATATTTTAATTATGTGGCTTTTAGCCCACTCGCTATAATACTCGAAGAAAACAAACTAACGGATAAAAGCCAAAAGGCAGATATTTTCACTACGATCAGACCCGGTACTGAAAAAAGCTATATCCAGTATTTCTCAGAAGGTATAACAAATAAGTAATTTCTGTTCACTGGTTGTGAAAACATGTTTAGCGGTGTTATCTACCGGTACCTGGTGTGTAGATACGGGAGCCACTAATTGTGAGACCCTGACCTGTTTTCTTTTTCAGCGTTTTGGACGCGTGTTACGTGTTTCCGTTTGAGCATGTTTTTATTGCTTTCGATGCATGATCTGGCTTAGATATGCATGCGGGGTAGGTTCCCGAGGCCGTGGCCGAGGCCATTGGGGCGAAAATTTTGAAAATTTTCAAAAAAAAGATATTTTATAGGCTTATAAATATCTGGAGTTAGATATTTTCAAAAGATATTTTTTAAAACTTAACTCCTAAATTTTTCGTTTTTCTCTCTGCCTTCTCTCTAAGTTCTCGGGGGCTCAAGGCTCGGTTTTCAGCCATCCAACAGCGGATCCTTGCTTTTGGCGTCGTGGACTACGCAACCATCCGGTCAGATTTTGATTCTAGCGAAGCTCAATTTTGCACGTGGATCGAGGCGTCGAGTTTTTAACTTACCGAGGTAGGATTCTGGACCTGTATGTGTTATAAGGGCGCTATGGGTAATCGGGTGTCTTTTTATCGGTCGGATTGTTGTAGATTTGATCTTCTATAAAGTTAGGTTTTTGGGTTAAAAATTGGGTTTTTGTCGATTTCGATGGATGGAATTGGGTGTCGCGGGTTTCTTTTGAGGTCTCGGTGTTAGGCCTAGATGTGAGAGTGTTCACGGTTGTTAAATCGGTGTTCGAAAGTGTCGATTCGAGGCCTGAAGGGTTGAACCAGTAGCTCGAAATCATTTTTCGCCGAGGTTTGGTCGACGAAACCATGGGGTTCGATCGACTGAAGTCTGGTTTGGGGTTCGGTCGATCGAACCTATGGGTTCAGTCGACTGAATCGTGTGTGACGCGTTTTGGTGGTTTCTAGTAGGGTGTTCGGTCGACTGGGGCTTAGGTTCGGTCGACTGAACCTGGGTAGCCTCGTTTTGATGGTTTTGCTTGGGTTTTGGTTTCCAATTGGCGTCCTACAGTATTCAAATGATTGATTTATGGGAATTGATCAATTCAAATACCTGTGGATTCCTTTGGGTGTCGTGTTGGTGATTGGCCTTCCTCTAGTGGTTCTTAGTCAATGGAATTATGGGGTTCTGTTGATTGAAATCATGGAGAGGGGAGTTACTTGTTCCTCGGTTTGGTTGGTCGTGTGGTGGCTTCGGGGTCGTGTGGTGGCCCTGGTGTTTTTTGTGATACCGTCCTCGGGTGTGACATGCGTGGTTAGTTTAGGGTTTTTGGCAAGGTGGTGTGAGTGTTGGTTATGTGCGCGACGTGTGGGTTCGTGGTTTTGTTTAAGGTGGTGTTCTGGTGAGAATCGGTCTGTGGGAGGTTTCAAGTGTTGATCTTTGGATTAGGTGTTGGTTGTCCCTGTGTGTGGACGGGTCCCGATTTGTGGACGGGTCATTCGAGTATCGAATGACGGGTATGCGGCTTGTGAGGTCTTGTCGGGTTATATGGTTATGTGCATTTATAACTGTTTATTTACGTAAGTGGATTACATGGCATGATATCTTATGTGTATCATGGTTGCATGCTGTAGAAGTTAGAGTTTTATTAGGCATGAATGTGATGGATCTGTGGGGCACATGCATGTGGTGTATGTGGTATGTTATATGCATTTAAATCCTAATTAGGTTATGCATAGGAATGTTCGGTGTTATCTCGTAGTTTACAGTATTATCCTGTAGCGTGCAGTTTTACCCTATAACATGCGGTCTTATCCCGTGGTATGCGGTCTTATCTCGTGGCATGCGATTTTATCCCGTGGTATGCGGTCTTATCCTGTGGTTTAATCCGTGGTCGGTGGTCCTATCCCGTGGCTTATGGTAAGGTTTACGATTTTATTCCGTGGTTAGGTTTGTGATTTTACCCCGTGGTTGGTCTATGGTTTTATCCCATAGTGTACGGTTTTATCCCGGGAATGTATGCTATATAAGGATCTCTATATCAGTGTTAGGACTTTGGTTGCGGCATGTAAGGGCTGGTTGTTTGTATCATGGGTCGCATGTATTGTATCATGGGATGGATAGACCAGTCACGCTGGTTGATCTAGAGGTGCCGGAGGTGGTGGAAGAGTGTAGTCTTTCTTTTTGCTAGCTTTGTTACATGTATGCTTATAACATATTTTCGGGTGTTGATGCCGTGTACTGTTGCCGTTTGGCGTTTATATACAATGCATGTATGGTTTATAATGAGAGTATGTTCTCGGGTTGGATATCATGTATGGTTGTTTATGGGTGTTTCACGTGACCCGGAGTTTGGGGCATGACAGATTGGTATCAGAGCTCTGGGTTCGAATACCCATGAGCCGTGGGAAGAGGTTACATCACCGTGTGAGGTTGATTGCATGTGCTTGGTTGCATGTGTTTAGATGTTTTGATAACATGAACGTGATAGCATGCAGGTCATATGTGAATGACGTGTATATGTGAGCATGGGGGTTGAATCTTAGGGGTGATAGTCTTGCCTTCGGGCATTTGGGTTAACAAACTTGGGGGCCAAGTTAGAAACGCATTTAGCTGACGTGATTTTTAGTAGGGAATCTGAGTAGGTTATCCAGATTGATGTGCCATTCTTGTTAGTTCTCCTTGGTATATGTGAAGTTGTTTAGCATGAACCTATGTGACTATGTGATAGCATGCTAAGTGTTTAGCGTTTATGTTCATGCCATGTGCTGCATCTCATATGTCGTTTTCTTTCCTATAGACACGATGTCGGTGAGGAGAGGGCGAGGCCGTGGTCGAGGCCATGGCTGTGCTGTTGGCCAAGGGGATGTTCCTATCCCTGATGCTGGAGATGTAAATCCTCCCCAAGGACCTATTGACATGGTAGAGCTGGTGCGTGCGCTGGTGGGTTCCATCGGCCAATTGGTTGAGACCGTTAGAGGTGAGGTTGTTAAAGAGAGGGTGCTTGAGGCAAGGGGTACTGTGGTGATGCGGGAGTTTAGATGCATGAATCTGCTTACCTTTGCTGGAGACCCAGAGCCTCTTGTGGAGACGGAGTGGTTGGAGCTGGTGACGCGGATCCTCGACACATTGCAGATTGTGGAGGATGAGTTGCGGGTTTCATTTGCCACCTTCCAGTTGAGGGGCGCTGCTCATCAGTGGTGGAGATACGCTATGACGACTGTAGGATTCACTTGGGCAGCTTTTATAGGAGTATTTCTGGAGAAATACTTCCCGGCTTTGTAGAGGGATTTATATAGGGAGGAGTTCTACACTCTTACCCAAGGGGCGATAGATGTCATGCAGTATGAGTCCAGGTTCACGTGCTTGTCCCGGTTGCTCCAGAGTTGGTGAGCACAGATGAGTTGCGATCGATGAGGTTTGAGCGGGGCTTGAGGCCAGCGATTAGGGAGCGTGTTGTTGCATTGGGACTTCGGGTGTTCACAGAGCTGGTGGAGACAGCAGCGAGGGTGGAGAACACCATGTTTGAGATTTGAGCTTCCAGGGAGGCCAGGACATCGCAGGGTGGGACCGAGGTACAGACTAGTGGACGTTCCGGCAAGAGGCAGAAGTCCTCTAGTCCTAGTTTTCACCCATTTGGGTTACCACAGCAGTTCTCTACACCAGCACCATCAGTGGCTTCATCTTGGAGGCCGGAGCGGAGGGAGCTAATTTGTTATCCGTGTAGGCAGCCAGGGCATCGTGTGTCAGAGTGCCCACAGCCAAGGCAGTCTTAGGGTTCATGGATTCAGTCGCAAGGGAGAGAGTCACAGATTTGCTATGGATGTGGTCAGCCTGGACATGTTTGCAGGAACTGTCCCCAGAGGGAGAGTGCACCGAGTGTAGTGGGCACGCCAGAGGGTTCGTATGTGCAGAGCCGACAGCAGCATCCAGTGGTTCAGACTTCCCGAGCGACAATAGGTGGGGGTGCTTCAGTTCAGTCGATGCAGCAGCCGACAGCACCGTGTTCTGGTGGACAAGACAGAGTGGGATTGGCCCGAGTGTATTCACTTGTAGCTCCTGGTTCTTTGAGGGCACCAGCAGCGCGTGATGATGCAGATGTAGATCTCTCTCCACTGCACTGAGGTACTTTCTGAGTATGCAGGCTTTAGGCCAGTTTCCCTTATTGCATCAGTTTGGGAGTTGGTGATGGATTTTATTGGTGGCGTACTGTATTCAGGCAGTGGCTGGTGATGATGTGAGGTTGGGGTGAGTGGTAGATCCTGTGTCTTTGAGATAGTTGGTCGTTGTGTAGGATGCCTGACCTTGTTTGACTATATCCTAGGAATGGTTTGGCTGACCATCTCGTATGCCTGTGTCGATTACGATCGACAGTTTGTTGTTTTGACCTTGAGTTGAATTTCGGGAGTGAAATTCCTTTAAGGGGGTAGAGTTGTGAGACCCTGACCCGTTTTCTTTTTCGGCATTTTGGACGCGCGTTACGTGTTGCCATTTGAGCATGTTTTTATTGCTTTCGATGCATGATCGGGCTTAGATATGCATGCGGGGTAAGTTCCCGGGGCTGTGGGCCGTTGTGGCGTAAATCTTGAAAATTTTCAAAAAAAAAGATATTTTGGAGGCCTATAAATATCTGGAGTTAGATATTTTCAAAAGATATTTTTCAAAACTTAACTCCTAAGTTTCCCGTTTTTCTCTCTGCCTTCTTTCTAAGTTCTCGGGGGCCTAGGGCTCAGTTTTAGCGATCCAACAGCGGATCCTTGCTTTTGTCGTCGTGGATTACGCAACCATCCAGTTAGATTTTGATTTCGGTGAAGCTTGGTTTTGCACGTGGATCGAGGCATCGAGTTTTTAACTTACCGAGGTAGGATTCTAGACCTATATGTGTTATAAGGGTGCTATGGGTAATCGGGTGTCTTTTTACTGGTCGGATTGTCGTAGATCTGATCTTCAGTAAAGTTAGATTTTTGTCTTAAAAACTAGATTTTTTTCGATTTTAGTGGATGGAATAGGGTGTCGGGGGTTTCTTTTTTGGTTTCGGTGTTAGGCCTAGATGTAAGAGTGTTCACAGTTGTTAAATCGGTGTTCAGAAGTGTCGATTCGAGGCCTGAAGGGTTGAACCCTAGTTCAAAATCGTTTTTCGCCGAGGTTCAGTCGACTGAACCATGGGGTTTGGTCGACAGAAGTTTGGTTTTGGGGTTCGGTCGACTGAACCGTGTGTGACGCGTTTTGGTGGTTTCTAGTAGGGTGTTCGGTCGACTGGGGGCTTAGGTTCGGTCGACTGAACTTGGGTAGCCTCGTTTTGATGGTTTTGCTTAGGTTTTGGTTTTCGATTGGCGTCTTACGATATTCAATTGATTGATTTATGGAAATTGGTCAATTCAAATACTTGTGGATTCCTTTGGGTGTCGTGTTGGTGATTGGCCTTCCTTTAGTGGTTCTTAGTCAATGGAATTATGGGGTTCTGTTGATTGAAATCATGGAGAGGGGAGTTAGTTGTTCCTTGGTTTGGTTGGTCGTGTGGTGGCTTTGGGGTCGTGTGGTGGCCCAGGTGTTTTTTGTGATGCCGTCCTCGGGTGTGACGTGCGTGGTTGGTTTAGGGTTTGTGGCACGGTGGTGTGAGTGCTGGTTATGTGCGCGACGTGTGGGTTCGTGGTTTGGTTTAAGGTGGGGTTCTGGTGAGAATTGGTCTGTGGGAGGTTTTAGGTGTTGATCTTCGGATTAGTTGTTGGTTGTCTCTGTGTGTGGACGGGTCGTTCGACTATCGAATGATGGGTATGTGGCCTGTGAGGTCTTGTTGGGTTATATGGTTATATGCATTTATAACTGTTTATTTATGTAAGTGGATTACATGGTATGATATCTTATGTGTATCGTGGTTGCATATTGTAGAAGTCAGAGTTTTATTAGGCATAGATGTGATGGATTTGTGGGGCACATGCATGTGGTGTATATGGTATGCTATATGCATTTAAATCCTGATTAGGTTATGCATAGGAATGTTCAGTGTTATCCCGTAGTTTCGGTGTTATCCTGTAGTTTATAGTATTATCCTGTAGCGTGTAGTTTTACCCTGTAACATGCAGTCTTATTCCGAGGTATGCGGTCTTATCCCGTGGCATGCGGTTTTATCCCGTGGTATGCGGTCTTATCCCGTGGTTTAATCCGTGGTCGACGGTCCTATCCCGTTACTTACGGTAAGGTTTACGATTTTATGCTGTGGTTAGGTTTGCAGTTTTACCTCGTGGTTGGTCTATGGTTTTATCACATAGTGTATGGTTTTATCCCGGGAATGTATGTTATATAAGGATCTCTATATCAGTGTTAGGACTGTGGTTGCGGCGTGTAAGGGCCGATTGTTTATATCATGGGTTGCATGTATTGCGTCATGGGACAGATAGACCAGTTTTCAAATTATTTTTAAGAGTCGTGTGAATCGCGATCTAAAAACTGTTTTCCAACTGTTTTCAGGC
>JAULJZ010017462.1:0-15976 GCA_032270985.1 Heliamphora pulchella
TGCACGAAAACCTCTTAACACCTCTTCAAGCGTGAAGCAAATTTCTTCTTGATGTCATGGCTTAGAATATCTATCAATGTTCGCGTTTAACAATGTTTTGAAGATCAAGACTCTCGTTTGCAAGAATGATTAAGTAAGGGCTTATTCAACTAACTATATCTTTTTAAAGGTCCCAACAAATAAGAGCATGCCATCAGTAATCTAAAGTTAGAAACGACAGCTTCACACCAAAGGACTCACGACACCACTATATGGCACAATTCAAACTTCTCCAGACCAGTTCATAGCTGACGCACACATCCGATAAATCGAGAAGCAAAAGATTCATACTAGTAGTAAGAAAGTGAAAAAAATGAGAAACAACCTCAAACTCACGATAATCTTAGTACCCTAGGAAAGGAGGAACGTCTATATACATCGATATTCACGCCGGCCTTCCCACCGGAGTGTTAGAGTCTAGATTTTTGCCATCACTATCAAATAACGAAGAAACTTGATAACTACAATGAGCGTTTGGAGCCTAATGAAGAATTAACCACCAAGTCACAATGGATCACATGACTAGGTAGTTACCACAACCATATCTTTTATTATGTTCGCTTTACCTTAGAATGACCAACCGCCTGAGAAAATGATCTAGTTATTGAAGAGACATTCAAACCCAATGTTCTACCACATCAAGAACTTACGGTAGAGGCAAAGAGGAACGGAGCAACCTTTGGAAAGACTAGAGAGAGAATGGAAGCATATGACTATAGAATTCGCCATCAGAATTATCAAGATCACCTCAAAGACCGGTAACTCTTTTGTTAAACAATTCAAGGAATTCGGTGCCAAGGAGTTTGTGAAAATGGTATGCCCCATTAACGCTGAAGATTGTTTTAGGGGTGGAGTGCGCCTTTTTAAATAGACCGAGTTGTTCACATGGTAGGTTCTTAAAGTATTAGCTCGTATTCGTTTGGCATCTAGACTGTGTAACTCTTATGGAGTTGGTATTCGATTTCTGTTGTGGTATCGATATTGTGACACCCCGTCCTCTGGTCACGTCGGGACATACATAAGTATAGGTAAGGGGAATATTCTAGCCGTTCATTCATATTTAAATATCATAAATATTATATCATTAAGATTTTGAAATTGATTAAAATTACATAACGATTACAGTTTCACCAGAAAATTTAACAAAAGTTATAATATGCCCGTGGAAACTGAACAAAAAGAACAAAAGGTAAAAACTAAATTCTTTAGCTAACATTGTCGGGGTCCACTGGCTCCTGCCATCCACACTGTTCTTCAATTCCGTCTTCTTCGCAGGGGGCGACTTTCTCGAAGAACTCATCACACTCACCTGTGGCACGAATGCCATGAGCCAAAGCCCAGAAGCAAATTCCCTAAACCGTCTAACAAACTCACAACAAAATATCCTACAATACATATCGTATAATTTCCAGTACAATTTAAGGCCTAAGAGACAGACAATGTAACATTTTCAACAGGATAAGCATATATAAGAATAATAGTGCAAGTGCGTGATGCAGATGCAATGCAAATGCCTAACCCAACTTGAATCAAGAAATAAAAGTAGGAGTTCCACTTTAGGTCTTATTATCATTATTACCGCCTCAGGGACTTATTGTCATCGCTATGATGGGACATGTTGTCATTGCCGCCTCAAGGACTTATTGTCAATGCCATGATGGGACTTCATGTTATTGCTGCCTCAGGGACTTATTGTCATTGCCGTGATGGGACTTTATATTATGGCCACCTCAGGGACTTATTGTCAATGCCGTGATGGGACTTTATTTTATTGCCACCTCAGGGACTTATTGTTAATTCCGTGGTGGGACATTATATTATTGCCGCATTAGGGACTTAGTGTTATTGCCGTGATGGAACTTTATATTATTGTCGCCTCAGGAACTTATTGTCAATGCTGTAATGGGACTTTATAAGGTTACCCACATTAAAAACTAGGATGCTCACTTAGTATCAACCCAAGATCTAAATTAAAGCTAGTGACGAACCCATGTTGCCTAAACCTCCTTTTTATAATAAAAACCTCTAATTTTATTTCCAAACATGGCAACTAGAGACGCCCTAGACCCACAATCATTGAACAATAATTCCCAAGTCACTCAACCCAATCGAAAGATACGAGGGGAACTCCAATAACCCAAGATGAAATGGAGAAATGCCCATGATGTGCAATATGCCTCTCGTGTACAATTAATCGTTGCATGGTATGTAAGCATGACATGGTACAACTTGCTAAAGCATCAAATACAATCATGCGATGCTTAATCACTATTTAAGCGACATAGAATCGAATTCATCGGTATGAGTTCATTTTATTAAAAGCATAATTTTTGTACACTAATTACTCACAACGTTCATATAAGGCTCACACACTCAAGTCTCATAAGTAACATCATTCAAAAAATTAGCAAATTTTCGGCACAAGTTTTAGTTACTAGTTTTAAATTTATGATAGCGTTCGGAAATACTTACACATAGATTTAATTTCTGATATTTTAACACCAATTAGATAAAAATATTTCCTATAACTTTCATGTTTTTCACTAAGGTTAATTCCCAAGGTAAATAGGTCATTTATTTTATTTTAGTAAAAACTGTTCAGCAATTTACAGAGAATTACAAAAGAATTGAGCCTCTGTTGGCCACTGTTTTGGGGCATCAATTCATAGGTTATGGCTCTGATTTTTGGTGAGCTTCTAGTTTAAGATATCCCCTACAAGTTTTATGTTTTGAGCTAGGGAAAGTTATTTGTAAAAAGTTTGAGATTTTGGCCAATTTATAAAGAGGGTTCAATCAGCCTAAAAAGGGTCTGCAGAGTGTGTTTTTAACAGAGAATGTTTAAAACCTTTGGGATATCATCTGAGGGTATTTTGGGCTAATTGTTTCTCAGTAACTAGTTTAATATGTTATCTAAAAAGTTCATATTTACCACTTGTGTATTTGGCTTCAAAATAATTAGGTTTTAATTCTCACAAAAAGGTGTGACAGAGAGGTCTGTCAGTCTCTAAACCTCAACAAAGACTTTACGAAGTGTTTTGACCTATCAAGACTTCATATTTTTGGCTCGTTTTATATGTGCTGAAAGATAAATATGTCCTCTACAAGTTTTGTGTTTTGAGCTAAGCTTGTTTCACCTTCTAACTTAAGGTTTTTAGGTCTGTAACTCAGAGTGATCAAGATCTGACTCTCTTTGAAAAAATGAGACATCTGGAGTTCTACTCAACGAAATCACTTCAACCCAATTTTTTATAGAAGATAACTCAAAAATCTAGATCTGAACACAAAAATCACCTTAATACCATCTTTTTACATTTAGTTATGATTATTTAAAATCTGTGGCAGAAAATGAATAAGTCTAGAAAATCAGTCTACTTAGGGTTTTGTTACTTAGCTTATATTGTGTGCATTCTTGATGTGTTTTCTTTGGATTCATATCTTAAACTCATATAAATCAAAACTCCAAAATACACGCAAACCATATAACTCAAAAACATACACATACAAGTACATGCAAAGCTTGTCTAAGCACAAGCAGTCCCTAAACCACTCCTACAATGCTTTTTTGAGTTATTTTTGTTTCTTTCTTTTAGGGTTGCTTATAGAGATGGATTGAGGGATATCTTAAGGGAGAATATCATAGGGTTTTAGAGAGTTTACTTATCTTATTTGAAGCTCAAAATGTTGAAGAGAGGTGGGACTTAGCTTTAATGCTCACACCTTGAGCTCCCTAACCTTTCCTTCCTTCCTTCTTTCTTCTTCTTTTCTTCTCCTCTCCTTCTTGAAAACACTTAAGATTTTCTTGGAGCCTCTCTCTCACTTCTCTCAGCCGAATGTGCATATTGGAGGAGAGTGTTTGGGGTGCATTTTTATAGGAAAATTTAAAATGAAGGGTAATAATTACAATAAACTAAAATTTGAATTTATTTAAATTCTCATTGGTTGTTTAAGAGGTGCGAGTTGTTTGAGATGTAAAAAATAAGACTTGGGGCAGGTGGATTTCGGCCATGCAGTGTTTGGGAAGAGAAAAAGCTGTTTTGGTAGTTAAAATGGGTTTTAAATAGTATTTTAGTGCATTTTTGTGTATTTAATTGCATAAAATATTAATTTTATGTACCTAAACCTACTAAAACCTATTATATTAATGTATTTATAATTAATTTAGTCTTTCCATGATTTATCATAATTTTGATAGTAATTAAATAAATAAGTGTAGGCTTTTAAGTTAAATTAAGCTACCTTGACTAGAATTGACTTTTTGACTTATTTATTGTGTAGAGACTTTAAATAATTATTTGTTTACTTTTGTTGAGCTGTATTATTATATTATTATATATTTTACTTGTATGCAAAGTATTGGGTCAAAATAATACTTAACTTATACATCTGTTTCTCATTTTTAAGCTTAAAAAGGCAAAAAGTAACTTTTTGGGCACAATTTCCTAGGTGTCCGGCCATGCAAGGGCATTTTGATCATTTTTGTTGTTATTTTATATTTTATTAATTAATTGTGTATAAATATCTAATTTTTGGGTATCCATGTGTTAAATTTTAGATTTTTAAAATTTTTTACTGTACTAGGGGCAAAATGGTCATTTTACCTTAGTTATGGGAATTTTTGCTTTTTAATTTAATATTTTATGTTATTTACTTAATTAAAGCTATTCCGAGACTTTTCTAAGTGTTAGGGTCTTGCCTCTGAGTATTTGGCATTTTTAGGGTTTTTGAGTCAAATTAGGGTTTCGAGTGAAATTAGGGTTTCTTATATCCATGCAGTGACCTAAGATCTTGTCAATTAACCGTCGCTAATACTAGTATCTGGGCTAGATTACTCTGCGAGTAGTTACAGTCCGGGCTGTTACAACTAGGATCCGGGTTGGGTTGTTACAATCTATGTGGTTACTACTAGGGTTCGGACCGGGGTGTTACATCTTCGCCTTGAAGATATGGTGGCATTATCTGTATGGTGAACATTTCAAGATTTTCTCTGATCACAAGAGTTCAAAATACTTGTTTTTGCAGAAGGACTTGAATCTTCGCCAACGACGATGGATGGAGTTGCTAGAGGACAACGACTTCTATAACGACCCGGTACAGACCCTAGTCGTAACAACTCAGCTGATAACGACCCGTGTAAAGACCCAGCCCAAACCCTAAGGGTTACTGGCGAATAGTCCATGAGACCATAGAACACAGACGAGGTTCAAAACCCTAACTCAAATCGAAAACCCTAAGTTCGGCCTGAAAATCCTAAAAAAGTTCAAAACTCAAGCAACAAAACCTTAGCACTTAAAGAGTCTCCTAACATTCTAAATGAAGTAAATATCATAAAATAATGAATTAAAAATAAAAAATTCTCAGAAATAAGGTAAAATGACCGTTTTGCCTTTAATACAGCAAAAAGCATTAAATCTAAATTTTGACATATGAATACCCTAAATCAAAAATTTAAGTACAATTAAGGGGTAAAAGACAAAATAACATCAAAAATGTCAAAAATGCCCCTTAGTGGCCGACCACCTTGGGGGATGTGCCAAAAAATGACTTCTTTGCATCTTTTTAGTTTTAAATGATGAGAAATATATTAAATGAAGTATTATGATGATCCCAAACTTGTTGACCATGTAATATACCTAATAATATAGTGTTATAAGTTAACAAAAGTAAATAAATCATTATTTAAATTCATACACAACCAAATAAGTTAAAAAGCCCTATATTGTCAAAATAACTTAATTTGATTTAAAAGACTACATCTATTTAATCAATTTCTATGGCAACTATGATAATATATGAAAATACTATAATTCTCATAAAAATATCAAAATAATAAGTCTCAGTCGGAAAAGACACCAAAAGGATACATCAAATTAACTTTTAATGCATTTTCTTGCACAATAGGGGCACGAAAATCGAGGCAAATCCCTTGACTGATGGAGGATCAGATTTTTGTCTCCCAAACAGCCACCTAGCTACTTTTAGCTTCCCAAAATCTGAATTATATCCTCCAAGAATTAAATGAACTTAAATCAAAACTCAAATCACATTAATTGAAATGAAGAAAAAGGAAGCTTCTTGTATACTTTTTGTCTCCCTTTGTCCCCCCAGCCTTTGCCTATTTAAACTAAGCCCAAACACCTCTTCTCCCCTTCAAAATTTCGTGCAAGAGAGTGAGGGACCAGACCTTCAATTGTTCTTGAGGTATTCCATGAGTTTAAGGAAGAAAAAAGAAGAAAAAGGAAGAAACCGAGGAGTTTTCGAAAACTAAGTCCAAATCAATTCTCCACCATTATTTGATCTCTCAAAACAAGTAAGTAAAACTTCTAAACCTTGTATCTAAACCGAAAAAGCGTTGTAGTTGGAAACTTAGGGGTTCTTTTGATTATGAATGATATGAGATGTTGTTGTATGTTGTTATTTTTGAGTTTGATGATCTCTAAGTGTACTGGAGTCCTTATATTTAATTTTAAAATACAAGCATGCAAAGAAATGGAACCAAAACTTGACATGGCATGAGTAGAAGACCTAAACCCTAAGATGCTTGATTTTTAAGGACTTTGATGTTTCTGCCCCGAGATCTGATACACCATAGCTAAATGTAGAAAATTGATCCAAGCATTATTTTTGTGTCCAGAGTTATATTTTGGTGTTATCTTTCATCCAAAGTTGGTTTCAACTCATTTGTATAGCCAGAACTCAAGATATTACAATTTTACCAAAGTGTGTCATTTTCGGACCAGTCAACACTACCGACTTGAAAACCCTAGTTTAGAATGAGATCCGAACTTTGGTCAAAACATGAAAATTGCAGACAATATGTATATCTATCTATCCACCAAGAATGAGAACAATATATTGAGATTTGATAGGTTTAAACCCCTTTGAAAGTCTCTGTTGAATTTCAGCCTCTAAGGAACATTCTGTCACATATTTTTAGATAGCTCAAAACACCTAT
Source organism: Heliamphora pulchella (assembly GCA_032270985.1). NCBI lineage: Eukaryota > Viridiplantae > Streptophyta > Magnoliopsida > Ericales > Sarraceniaceae > Heliamphora > Heliamphora pulchella. Next base: position 6,992 of record JAULJZ010017462.1, read on the forward strand.
TTTTAGTAACCTATTCCAAACGTGTTCTACATGAACTTTGTATCTAACATATTGATATAGTTTCTTCCCAAATATCAGACCTTAAATCCTCAGGATTATATCCCAAAACCGTTTTAAACCCTCTGCTCAAAATTGGCTATGCTGAGTTTTAGCGGTTGACAGAACCTACTTTTTAAAATGGCCAAAAAGTCTAAGTTGTTTCAAAGAACTACCCTTAGCTCTAAACATGAACTTTGTAGGGGACTTGTTAAACTAGAACATAAATATGGGCTCATTTGGATTTCATTTGATACCTCAAAATCGAGAGCAACAGAAGCATAATTGTGGGTAAAATCTGGAGAAAATGCTGAACCGTTTTTACTTAATATGAAATGTTCACCCATTTGCCTTAGGATTTGGCGTTGGTGTTGAACATGGGAGTTGTAAGAAATATTTCTATCTAAATGGTGTATAAAAATCATATCTTAATTCCAAGTTTAGATACCCCAAAACTTTGTCGTCTCTTTTAATTTAATACTTGACTTTTGGCCCTAAAATTTGTTAAGTGTACGTTTGAGTACCTATCACTATAAGACCCGAGTTTTTATATGATTTTTTCTTTGAAATAGTTGATTAGTGCTTTTAAGAGAATGTATGATGATTTAGAATCCATGCTATCATATTTGAATCATACCTTGTGAATTGTGCTTCACATACTTGTACTTTAAACTTTGCGCATTATATCATGAATCTTGCCATGTTAATACCATGCTATAAATTGTTGCACTTGAGATTAATGGTACACATTATGAGCATTGTCATTTGCATCCTGGCATGTTGGAATTCATTTGTGCAAACCGTTGTTGGGATGGGCTATGTTGAGATTGTTCTTCTTGGTTCTATATCTAGGGCGCCCCTAGTTGCCACTTTTCAAAAATATTTTGGGATGTATTCCCCTTGTACACCCTGGGTTCATCCCCGGTGTTACAAAATTGGTTTTTTACACCTTGGGTTCGTCCTCGGTGTTTGAAATAATTTATCGTGGATACTGTTGGGCACCATGGGTTCGTTGCTAGCATTCTGGTTTCGATAACTTGAACATAGGGTAATTCGGAGAGAGCCTAATTCGGCGAACCTAATCCCACTGTGGTGGTAATTCAGAGAGAGCTCAATTATGGCGGACCTAAACCCCATTGTCGCAATGTTTTGAAGGGCAATTCGGAGAGAGCTTAATGCGGCGGACCTAATCCCACTACGGTGGTAATTCAGAGAGAGCTCAATTATAGCGGTCCAAAACCCCTCATCTTGGTACTTTGTATAATCTGAACGTTTCTTGGATTCTCTTAGACTTTAGATTGACACCGACAAAGGCATCACGAGTCTTAAGGTGGAAATTGCCGGCCCATATAAGGGTGGCTGAATAATTAGTTGGCCCGGCCCCACACCGTTGCCATTGAGTAAAACAACTGTGGCATGAAGCCCGGCGACGCATTTACTATTTGCAACGAGGAGCAATGATGGCTTTGGTGATCAATTTGTCCAATAAAGTCTACTCTGGTGATTCTCGACGTGAAATCCCTTTTATAATCTGGGTGCATTTTGGATTGGGTATCTACATTTCATACACGCATGTTTATTGACTTATCTGCTACCATGTTATAAATTTACCTGTCTCCTTAACTATAAACTGCACTGGGTGTTTTATGGTATGTGTTGCGATGAATTTTGTGCCGTGAGATTAGTTAGAAGGTTAGAGTATTTTGCTTCTGGATTTTAGCTCATGACATTTGTGCCACATGTAAGGAGAAGTTCTTAGAGAAGTCAACCCCGAGGGAGAAGAAGAGTTGGAAGAACAAGGTGAATTCCAAGAGTACATGGATCCAGCTGGTGCATTCTGAGGAGTTGAAACCTCTGCTTTCGTTTTTATATTCAGATTTCTTGTGCTTAGTTTAATTGTTGAAAATTCTTGGTGGAACTGTAATACTTATGTACTTTTGAAAGATTTAGAATTCACTTATGATGTAATAACTAACGTATGTAAATATAAATGAATGGCTAGAATATTCCTTTATTTATATTTATATATGTCTCGGCGTGCCCAGAGGACGAGGCGTCACAACTTCGACTTGCAGTACCACCCAGGAAAGGCAAATGTTGTAGCCGAAGCACTCAGTAGGAGATCTCATTGTTCGTTAGCTTCTATGGCTATACGAGAATGGGACACGCTTGGAGATGTTGGGGAGCTTGACCTGTGTCTCGGGAGACAGAGAGAGGTGCGACCTTATATTCAATAGCTTCACAGCCTGTATTAGTTGCACGTGTGTTAGAGGCTCAGCGAACCGACCAGGAGGCTCAGATGATACGGGACCGCATTGCCAATGGGAAGGACACAGCAGGATGGATGGTGAGTTCATATTAGAGTCTGAGGTTGACAGGGCGACTATTTGTGCCATAGTCGTGCCGTGCTAAGGTGCTACATGAGTTTCATCATTCATGTCTTGCAGTGCATCCAGGAGGTATAAAGATGTATCACGATCTGCACCGTCAGTTTTGGTGGACTAGAATTAAGAGAGATGTGATCCAATTCGTTTCTCGATGCCTTACTTGTCAGCAGGTAAAGGTGAAACACCAGAGACCAGCAGGATTGTTACAGCCGTTGCCTATATCTGAGTGAAAGTGGGAGAATGTCACGATAGATTTTATATCAGGACTTCCTCGATCGCCGAAGGGACACAATTCAGGTTGTGGTTGATAGGTTGACAAAGTCTGCACACTTTCTCCTTATTCGTGTGAAGGATTCAATGGACTGGCTAAGTAGATTGTACGTCCGAGAGATAATTCGACTACATAGAGTACCTGCGACTATTGTTTCTGATCAAGATTGGCGCTTTACATCACGCTTTTGGCAGAGTCTTCAGGTGACTTTGGGGACATGCTTGACCTTTAGCACAGCTTTTCACCCACAGATCGACGGTCAATCTGAGAGGATTATCAGATCTTAGAGGACATGTTGAGAGCTTGTGCGCTTGATTTTTGAGGTTCTTAGGAGGATCATCTATCATTGGCAGAGTTTACATACAACAACAGCTATCAGTCCAGTATTGGGATGGCACCGTATGAGGCTCTGTATGGTAGGCCGTGTAGATCGCCAGTGTGTTGGACAGATGTGAGTGAGACCACTATTTTGGGACCCAACTTAGTACGGGAGATGACCGAGAAGATTGCAGTGATTCGTCAGCATCTGGTGACAGCTCAGAACCGCAAGAAGAGTTATACAGATCATGAGAAGATCTTTGGAGTTTGCAGTGGGGGATCATGTGTTTCTGAAGGTCGAACTACGTAGAATGTTGATTAGATTTGGGCGTAGCGGGAAGTTATCACCGCACTTTATTGGCCCATTCGAGATTTTGGAAAGGAATGGGGTGGTAGCATATCGTCTGGCCTTGCCACCTCAATTAGCATATGTACATAACGTGTTTCACGTTTCCATGCTTTGGAGATATGAGCCTGATCCTTCACATGTACTGGATTGGGCCGAGATGTGGGTTGATGAGGATGTCACTTATGAGGAGCATCCAGTGAAGATCCTAGATACGAAAGAGCAAGTGTTACGAGGGAGAACGATTGCTTACGTCAAGGTCCTTTGGTTTCATCACGAGGTTGAAGAAGCGACATGGGAGCTTGAGTCTAGGGTTCGTGCTAGATACCCGGACCTGTTTAGCTCGTGACCTTGTAGCGAATTTCGGGAGCAAATTTTCTCAAAGGGGGAGAGTTGTGAGACCTTGTACCATTTCATTTTTTATATATATTCATGTTTGACTTGTTTCTTTTATCACATGAATATCATCGATGAATGGTTTATGCTTTAGTGTTGTAGAACAGCATGTATAAATGTGTTTTACGCTTTCTGGGATTTGGTTGAGGCTTGTTTGGCTCGTGTTTAAGCCTAAAAAAACTAGTTTGAAGTATAAAAATACACTACCCAGCAGTTCGGTCGACTGGAGAGGTTGGCCCAGTCGACTGGACCGAGATTATTTAGTTCGATCGACTGAACTAGGGGGTTCAGTCGACTAGACAGAAGATATTTTTCGTTTCTATAAATATCCAGTGAGCTGAGATATTTGTTTAAACATTTCTTCCAAGCTAAGTTTCCCATTTTCTCTGCCTTCTCTCTAGATTTGAGGGCCAATGGCATGGTTTTTTGTTAGTTTGTTTACGGATCCTTGCTGTACGCGCTGTAAGCTTCACGTTCATCTGGACGGATTCTCATTCTGACGCAATTTAGTTCTGAGACGTCGAGTTTTTGACTCTCTGGGGTAGGATTCTAGATCATACTATTGTTAAATGGTGTTTCATGCAATTATATGTGTTTTTACCGGGTAGAAAATACATGAAATATCATATTTATGTTTAAACCTTGGTTTCTCGGATAAAAAGCATATTTTTTCGCTTTTCTTGATTTATTACATCATATGACTTGTGGATGTTGGGTTTTCAAAGAGTGTTCTTGAAAACGGTGAAAAATTGTGGTTTTGTGAAAAATCTCGACAAATTATGTTTTGGTGGTTTAGAGCTAACCCTTGGAGTTGAGATTCAGTTTTGAAACGTTTTGTTGAAAATAGAAAAAAATATTTTAAAAATATTTTTGTTGATCTCGATGTTGATGGATAGATCTATGTATACATGTTTAATGTATATTTGTGAAAATATTTTTCGTAGTTGTTGAGCTACGAGTTGGTTTTTGGTAAATGATTCTCTAGATGTACCGAGATAGCGAATATATAGCACGAGTTGCCCTCAGTGGAATTTTGGAAACGTGCGCAGAGTAGGTACCTTTGTCCTTCGGGGTAGTTCCCGTAAAGAAGGTGTTAGGTGCTTTTATCCTTCGATTTTAGTCCGTAAAGTCAGCAGTTACGTTGTGGTGGCTCCGTATAGAACTTGTTATTATCAAATAGGTCTTAAATGATTCAGGAACTAGATAATGGACAGGAGTTTATAGTTGTTACCTCTGTCCCTTCGTAGCAGAGTCGGTACATAGGATTCATTTTTGCTTTTCTCAGTGTGTGATCCGAGTGGGCAAATAACGTTTTGGTTACTATTTTTCTTTAACTTTGAAATGTTTTTTTTTTTGCATTGATTAAATGCTTGATTTTGTGGATGAAAAACCATTTTGGAGGCTTATAGGAGTCTGATCGGAAAACTTGTGGTTTTATGACGTAAAATATGTTTGGCTCTATTTGAGTTAGCTCCTACTATATGATTTCATATCCTACTTTATAGTTTTATAGTCTGTTTCTATTGGGCTTCAACTCACGGTGTAGGTTTTTGTTGTGAAATCAATTTTCTAGTTTGGAGATTGACGATCGCGAGGAGTTGATCTAGTGGTCCCCGTGGTGGCGGAAGACTTATTAGTTTTTCTTTTTGTATGCCTATGTGAAGGCATATTTTGTACGTCTCTGGGCGATATAATTATGCATGTTGAAATTGGATATTTACTACTTATGAGAGATGCATGTTGGGTATTCTTTTAATTTCAACAGGTAGATTTGATTGTATGAAAACTTATTTTCATAAAACTGGTGTTTGGTAGACTTTCACGTAACCCTGGAATTTGGGGTGTGACAGATGAAGATGATACTATTATATACAGTTAAGTGTTAACCATCACATAATCTCAAATCAATCGCTTCGCAATAAATCTTTTAGATAGAGAAGTGATTCATACTAACAATTATCCAGAATTGTCTCTAAAGAAGGTTTGTACTGGCGATACCGCAATTAATCTGTCCGATTGGAAGGAAGGCCTTATTGTTAACACGCAGGGTTTAATTGCATCGCCTACAAACTGATTATGGAGACTACGAAATTTATCTGTGAATAAATTTTCTCTCGCACTTAGATTTTTAAAACATTTTTTAGAGTTATAAAAATCTGTTTAATTAAGAAAATTTAATAATTTTGAAAACCACATGATCTAAAAGAATCAAATATCTTTCTGTGTCCACGATTCTAAAGATTCTAGTTTACAAAACCATTTTTTCGTGTTTAAATGCGTAACAAATAAAATTTAATAAATGCACAGTTTTTTCTTCAGCTTTTCAGCAAAAGTATTGATTAAAGGTATTTATTTATTTTATTTTTTGTTCCACATTTTTTGAAAAATAATAATTTATTTCGATTAAATATATTTTTATTTAATTAATTCAAAATTCAAAATTAATTTTCACATTTTTTCAAGTTATTTGATTTTATGAAAAATCATCTTAAACGTGATATTTTGTAAAAAATAAAATATATAAAGTTTTTCTATTTAATTAAAATTAATAAAATAAAAAAACTTAAATTTATTTTTTATTACAAAATATTTTAGTTAAAATTAAAATTTTGAATTAATTAAATTAACAGGATAAATAAATCAGATATACAATCTTCCACGCAGTTCATATATGTATAAACATAATATGTATATATTCGAGTTTTATGATCAAAGTGAAATGTTGAAGCATCTCAATCTCCTATAGAGGATAAGCTGTAATATTCCTATTTTCTTTCAGTTTGCTATATTCTGATTGTATCAGGTTTTCCGTATACTGTGTGATATACTTATATATCATATCACGATCTTCAAACTTATCAGAAATCGATCAAAATAGCCCCGGAAAAACAGCCCCACCACTGGCTCCACCAAGCCGCCACCTTCAGGCAGCTTTTGACACCTCGCCCGTGCTCCATTTCGACGCTTTTATACCAAAAAATAGCCCTCAGAAAGTAGTATTTTCTTGTCAAAAAACTTGCTCAAAAATTGCCCGAAAAGCAACCCAACAATTGCCGCCGTCGGTAGCCGCGCTGCTACCCCAAACAGCCTCTGTTTGGGTTTTTTTGATGGTCTTTTTGCGCCGATTTTTTCTAAGAAAAAAAAGCTCAAATATCCGGCCAGATAATGCTTCGAAGAACGCATCGAAAATAGTACGAAAAAGGCCTGAAAATAGCCTCCGAACAGCGCTGCCTAGCACCGCTGCCATGCCGTCAGAAACCACCTATTTTGTGCACTATTTTGGCCCATTTTTTTAATGATTTTTGGACAATATTTTAAGGTATTTATTGCTATTTTATGTATAAAAAATTGCTCAAAAAATAGTCTAAAAATTACCCTAAAAATCATCAAAACTGCGGCCGGCAAAGCCGTCGGTGGTGGCTATTTTTGGTGATTATTTTCGCTGTTTTTTACTTATTTTTGCTGCTATTTTAATGTATAAATACTGTAGAAACTCACCAGAAAAAATTGTTTAAAAATATTAAAAACTTACCGCGATTCGTAACCCGTAAAAACCCGAAACTACCGTTGGTGCCGCCACCTGTTCTTCGTGTTCTTAGATATATTCAACATATTCTTAAAAATCAAAATAGATATTTAAAAATAAATAAGTAGTTATTACATCGATCCTATGTCCCAAAGGCCCACATTCAATCTATCACAGTCAACCTCCGTGATTAAAAAAATAATCATCATTCAAACCATTCAATCAAACATGAAATAAATGACGATCATAAAATCGGGATTAGAACGCCTACAAAATCAAGTTAGCACAGTTCTAAAACTACCTGACCCCGATAACCATAAATAAAAAACAAAACGGCTCTGATACCAATTGTTGGAGACAAAACTGTTAAGATCATTGTTTTTGCAAACGATTTTCAGTAAAAAATTAACTGGATGGGCAAACGCCGAAACGGGCTCCAGATAAAAGTTTTGACGTGGAACGATTAAAATTAAAACTCGTGCAACAAAAGTTAACTTCGAAGAATATCTTTTACCGGTCAGTTCTTCAACTACGATTTTGGTTCTGAGTTGAAACTCCCGTCAGATCTTCTACTGTATTCTCTTATGCGATTCCCAAATATAGTGAGGGGTAAAATCTTTCAAGAACTCGTACCGGCAAAACCTGGACAGCTTTAGTCTTGAAGACAAGTTATGAAATTGGTTCAGCCTATCCGCATATTTATAGGGTTACAGCAGAGACCTGTGGAGTAATTATAAGTAAGACTTCTAGTAGAACACAGACACCCATTAGCGGTTTCTATAAATAAGCAAAGCTCATAGTGGTATCTGCAATTATGGGCAACTAGTAACGGTTTCTATAATTTTTATAAAACACTGAATTACAGTTCACATCACTAAAGAACTATAATTGCACTCTAACCCATAATCTCAAGACCTTCTTGCATTGGGCTCTTGTTATTAAATACTTATCACTTCTCCCCACGTTAACATTCCTGATACCTGCCAATTAAATTTAATTACTGACAATTTAATTTAATCAGTATCTTTAAATTTCTTAAGCCTTTCCGCTTAACTTATTTGACCGCTGGATAATCAAATCCACCTGCAGGGTTTAGCCCGGCCAAAACTTATAAGCTTCCTTAAGGGTTATTGTCAATTCCGATCTTTCAGGACATGAATTCTGTCAATAATTAATATTCAACATATAAATAATATCGCTATCTAACTCATCGAAAATATAAACCAATATAAGATTGCACTCTCTAATGTATCAAAACAACGAGTATTAAACATACACAAATCAATAATTATTTTAGGATTAGAGCATAAGCACTCTTCATAATAATCTTGAGTTGTGAATTAATTTATATAGTCAATATAAAATTAATTACCTAATGTGTCTCATTCAATACACACAATGTGTACTAGCATAGAAAGTCAGAACAATAGACGACATTTTATCTATTCTCCGTAACCAAGACATGTCTACTAAAACTCTGCGCTACAATCGTACCGATGGTATGTTTATTTCCATCTAAACTGTGAACAAAAATCTTATATTCTACAAGACCTAAAATTTGGTCTTCTTTGTGCAAATCGTACTCTATACACCAGATTAAATACTGTACAGAATAAAGGATATCTATGCATAACATTTAAAGAAATAATATTGCATACATTGCTCATTAAGATTCTCATAAAATAAAAAATTAATTTTATTAAAA
>JAULJZ010017473.1:0-15976 GCA_032270985.1 Heliamphora pulchella
CTTTGAGCACTTTCAAAACCATCCTACTCTTCCCGTAGCTCCGACCACCTGATCCACTGTTATCAGAATTAGAACGCAAGCTCGATGACGATCTCAACGATATCTCATTAACTGGCAAATTAATTGAAACTCTAATATTAGATTTTGAGAGTCTCAAGATTTCTTAAAACATTGATTGAACGGGAGTAAAATAGAGATTGCTTTAGAATGTTTTTCGGCGTATCATTCTCCGATGGTCAGTGAGCGACGGTAATGATTGACGGTGATGACAAAAACTGCAACAAGAGGCGTTTTCGGCGTATCATTCTCCGATGGTCAGTGAGCGACGGTGATGATTGACGGTGATGACAAAAGCTGCAACAAGAGGCGGCGAGAGGCGACTAGGGTTTTCAAAAACGGAGAAGTTGCGGCTAGGGTAGAGATAGAAATCCAAAGGGTAAAATTGTTTTAAGATTCTCTAGTTTAAAAAGTAGGACCTAATATTTAAAAAATTTAGCATTATGACAATTCCTTCTACAAACCTTATAAAAAAAACTAAGAATTAATTAACCCCATATTTTACTTATTTACAAGATAATTAATTTGACAGAGATAAGAGTTGTAATTAATTTGACGGAGATAAGAGTTGACTTTTTAATTAACAACTACAAGTTCTTGATATTTTTTAAAAGTTGGCAATTTTTTTTTGAAAAAGTCAACTTTTAAGTTATTTGACATATTTAAAAAGCCATTTTAAACACACTAATTTTTTAAATAAAATATGTATAATACCCTCTATTAAAAAACTTAACTCTACTTATAAAAATAAAAAATGATGCGTCAATATTCCAAATACACAACTTAAAAGCAAAAAATAAAGACATATTAAACATTTTAATAAAAACAAAAAAAGCCACTAAAAAAATATTCTAAATAATCTATTTTTTTTCTATTTTCTAAAAAACATAAACTCTTAAAAGCAAGTTTTTAAACATCCAAAATGGGGGGCTATATATTGATTTTTTTAACCTGTTGTTTCATTAAAAACTTTAAATAAAAATGGTAAAAAAGTAGATGTATGGGTCAAAGGAGATCGGTTTTGAGATATTCATTTCTTGCCTTAAAAGGTTAAGATCCAAACACCTTATTTTAATCTCTTATTACCATCAAAAAAATTCCTAGTCTTTCTCTTCTTTTTCTTCCATAAATAAAAGAAGGAAAAAGCTTTTGGAAAATTCCTTTAATTATAGTCCAGATTGCTATTTTAAGAGTCGCATTGGAATAATTTGACATTCAAAGAAATGGGCCAAACAGTTCACCTGAAGAAAAAGTAAAGAAAAACAGGGGGCAAAAAAGGAAAAAGAAAATAAAGGCATATGCACAAGATAAGACTTGTTGAAGAATCACATCTAGTAATGAATTTCTCAATTGGTGATCACAAGATATCCTTTATAGCTATAAATAGGTTTTTCTTTTTATGTGTAAAAAATTCAGTTTTTAAGAGATTTAACTTGGGTTTGAATTAACTTATTTTAATTTTTTTATATTTAGTGAGCTTTTTTTAATATTAATCTAAATAAGTGTATTTTTTAGATTACTCTTGTCATGAAAAATGAAAATGTAAGATTTTTTTGTCAAAACTTTAAAAAAAGTTCATATAAAACGGAAAAAAAGTCTACTTAGTAGGCTTTTTGACTTATTTTTCTAAATTTTTTTTGTTTTTAGTGATTTTTTATCAAAATTAGCCATAACGGTACTTTTTAGAATCTTTTTATCACAAGAAACTAAAAAAATAAAAAAATTAAACGAAAATAAAAAAAAATTCATAAAAGACAAAAAAAAGTTTCGAAAAAAAGATACAAGGTTCTTTAGTCCAAACAAGGCTTAGCTTTTTTTTAGAAAAAAAGAGAAAGAAAAAGAGTTAGATTGGTTGGAAGAGAGAGAAAAAGAGTTAGATTGGTTTGAATAATTTTTTATAGTTTTTTTGTTTTTTTATTTTTTCTTGAAATATCAAATGTGACTTTATTTTTTTACTTTTTATAAGAAATTAAGGGGAAATATTATTCTTTATTTCAATTAGAATAATCCAACTGAAATAACTTTAAAGATAAATAATTATAATTAATAAATAAAATACTTCAACAATAGAAAACTTATCGACCGAGACGTGAGATATCTCACTGTCCTTAAAAGTAGATTTTTACCCCTCATAGTATATAACTCGGTGCAACATGTTATTGGAGTTCTACTTTACAAGATTTAACTGTCGATTCCTCACTAGTGTATACTCATAAATATAGAGGTGTAAGGAATAATTCCGTTAATCATCTCAAAATCAAATCAAAACTCAATATAATGTAATATGTTTGAATATCAAATTATTATGCATCAATTATCCAAGATAATTTTCCACACACCCGTCAGAAAGATATATATATATATATATATATATATATATATGACACCTTAACAGCCAAATGATTCTCTCTCCTGTAAATGGTAACAATCAAGAAGTTCAAAAAACATTTACCACCATTAAACAATTTTAAGGACATTTAAAACCCAAAACCGTTTACCTTTTCAACGGAATTATGATTTTGTACTCTTTAAATAGAACAGTAAAGGCATCATAAATAATAATATTTATAGTTAAAATAATAATTTATTTTATTTTATTTTAAAATAATATAATATTTTTATAAAATTCTAATACTTTTAAATTTTAGTATTTAGAATACTGACACGATTTTTCTGGGTTTTACAAGTAGATCTAGTTGACTTTTTAATTAAAGATATTTTAGTTATTTCATTTTAAAAAGTGAATTATGTTTGGGATGTAAATAGATTTTTCTTAGAAAAATAAGTAATAAAAGTTAGTCGGTTATTTTGGAATGCCAAACAATATGAATTTATTTTTTTTTGCAAAAAAAATAAAATAATAATAATAACTTTTAAACTATCCCAAACAGGAGCTTAGTATTTTAGCTAAGTTTTAGTTCAAAACTTTATAATTTTTAAATTCTCTCTTCACTAGCTATCAAAAAAGCAAATGTTTTAGACCAAAAAATTAAAAAAGCTACTTTCAGTTAAAATACAGTTTATTTTTGTTTTTAGTGAATTTTTTAAAATATTAGTTAAAATTTTTAAACACATATATAAAAAATAAGAATAATAAAAATAAACTATTTAAGAAGAAATCTCCTAAGAACCCTAAATGTTTCAGTTGTCTCATTCAACTGAAGAACCAAATGTACCTTTCAAATACTTGTAACCCAAATCATTATGGTGTCAAGGGTCTCTCACACCTATCTCTTTTGCTATCCATATGGCTCAACAGGCGCATGGGTGAGTGTGACATCCTACCCCAATGGGTTATAAAATTAATAATTTATATTTATAATAACTTTTCAACTTGTACCTAAATAATTTGATCAAATTAATAAAGTCTCGTTCATATGTTCCTGTGCTAGTAGATGATGATTTATTAGAAGTGGTATTAGAACTAATTTTGATCTCGTAACATTCTTCGTAGCAGTGTGATAGAGTATAAATTCTGAAGATGTTGACATGTATAGACTATAGACTACTTTATAATTGTGTATGACCTACTAGATAACATCGGTTAATTAGAAAAAAAAAAAAAACAAGGGAGAAGCTTGCTTCAATACAGTAAAGGATTGGATCGGTCTAGTTGAGCCAAAATTGGATTCAAAATTAGCCTACTTTGATGACATAAATAATTTATTTTATTATTTTTAGTATATAGATCGTTTATGCAAAAAATGGAAGTAATCGAATATTGTCAAGTATTTTAACAATTCACATTTTTGTTAAAAATACGAATAATGTCTTAACTTTATGGTTCATTTTTTAAATACAAATGTAATTTATTTAGACACTTAATGATATCAATCAATTCAATTCATTGCATAGATAATCTACAAAGGAGTTGTTTGGCAAAGTCTCTTACTACAGCTTTTAATTTTCTGCTACTAATTATAACTATAAGTTATAATCTATTTCAAACACTCATAACTTCCACTACAAACTACAATTATATTTTTTTTTATTTCAATTATAAATTATAATATTTACCAGGCACTCATAATTTCTGTTACAAACTATAATTTATAATTATTCTACTAGTTTCAGCAATCCAAATACCACCAAGCTGAGAAGTGAGAGTAATAAAATGAATAATTCGAATCATTAGATTGAGTTCATTTTGAGCTTATAGAATTAACCCAATTTAATTGGTACAATTTTCTTGAGAATTGAAAAGAAACTCAACCCCAAAAACTATATATGAATAGTGTATCGAAAGATGAAAGGAAAGGAAAGGAAAGGAAAGGAAAGGAATGGAAAGAGTAAGATTAAAGGCAAAATGGTGAATTGGAATTAAACAAAATCATGAGAATATAGAGAGAGGACCACCATGCCTTTTTGTTATCTTTATTTGGGCTTAAAAAGGAGAATTTCTATTGAAGAGATTTAGAGTATGTGGGGGACAAAAAGAGTATGGGCCGTCCTATTGGCCATTGGGTCATATTCCATGCCTTCCAAAACCCTATCGGAATTGAATGGATCTTAACCTTGTCTATTAACCTCTAGTCAATTGGTCCTCCATATCTCCATTGGATCTGGATTCCATATCTCCATTGGATCTGGATTCTTGGGTCCCAATCTCTCACGGTTGGTGTACCTCCTTTTACCTTTTTTCTTTTTTAAAAAAAATATCTTAGGACATTCGGGCCAATTTTTGCACGTTTCGATTAATTTTTGATAACTAATCCCACTGATCACTAACGCAAAACCGAATTAAAGTTCAGACAAAACTTTATATGAACTAGGTTCAAAGAATTGATAGCACATATAAAGTTTTAAACTTGAAACCTTTAAAAGAACAAACTCATAAATCTCAGGTCTTGATCAACGCGCCAAGTATTTTTTTCTTATTTTTATAGATGTTATTTTATTTGCTTACTTAACAAGTTAAGTGAACAACACCCACTCTTCTATTAATTTAAATTGTGAAAGTCATCGTACATTTGGTAATAAAATTTACAATTTAAACGAATAAAAAATAAATATTATTCATCCATTGGTCACATCTTTATTACAAATGGAGATATTAGTACACGCGCATGGTGGTAATTAATGTTAGAGGTGTTTAAAAAAAATCGATAGAATTGGTAAATCGATTTAAATCAATTCAAATCATATAATTTGATTCAATTTTTTGGTTGGCGATTTGGTTATGATTCTAAATTTTTAAAAACAATTCATTATAGTTCGATTCTCGGATTAAGTTTCTAGAGAATCGTATAAAATCAAGCTGAACTATTCATTGATTTTGTTTTATTTATATTATATTATGTATTATATATAAACAAAAAAACTTTGAAATATTAGCTATTTTCTTTTTGCTTATTTTTTTCCTCCTTTTTTATAATCTAGTTTTTTACTTTTTTCGTAACATTGTAATATTATATAATTTTTAAACTAGTAATAACTAATAAAAAAAATAATGAAATTAAAAGAGGATAAAATATAATTCATAATTTATAGATACAAAATGTTATTTAGTAATTTTATGAAATGACTAATAAAATAAATTATAAAGTTAAATAATATAAAAAAGAATAGATAAATAATAAATAAAAATATAAAGAAATGTATAAATTTTTTAACATAAGATAGACAATAAGTATTTAGTGCTAGAAGCCATTTTTATTGTGTTGGTTCGACTCGATTTCATAGTACTCGCAATTTTTTTTCGGTTTTTAAATTGGTAAGACCTTTCAAAACAATTTAATTCTTAATTTACCTTACTATTGTAAAATGACAACAATGTCAAAGTGAGTAGTGTAAAATGACAAATATAGGCTTAGCTTCCGCTTGGAATAATTATTTATGAGTAGCATAAAATGATAAATATAGGCTTAGGTTTTGTTTAGAATAATTATTTATTTATTTATGTATTTTAATATTTTTAATTTTTTAGTTATATTATTATATATATTTTTTACTTTTTTCATCGAGACGATTTAGGAAAGTAAATATTTGTATAAGAATATAAAGGAAAAGTTAAGAAAAAAACAAAAAACCTAGATCTTACGTTGTTTAATTTTGTTTTTAGTTAACTTTTTATTTTTGAATCAAAATTTGTTATTTTTTCTGGATTCTCTTGTCGAAACAATTCGAAAAATTTAAAAAAAAAAACTTAAGCAAAAGATTTTTTAAAAAAGTTCAAATGATACAAAACTAAGTAAAAAGTAAAATAAAAAAAAATCCCAAGTACAGTGGCTTTATTGTATTTTTTGAACTTTTTTCTATGTTTTAAATTATATTTTTTACTTTTTTGATCCGTCGTGATAAAATAAATCTAATAAGTATGATCGCTTTGGCTGACGTTAAAAAAATGTTTACTTAAAAAGAAAAAAGAAACCTTATAAAAATCTTAAAGCGGTTTTTTACATTTTATCTTATTTTTTAAAAAACATTTTGGCCCAAAAATCTTACTTTTTAGATTTTTCATTATTAAAGAAATTTAAAAATATACCCATTTAGGTCAGAGCCAAAAAAGTTCACTAAAACAACAAAGAAAAAAGAAAAAACTATGAAATCCGGTAGGTGAAGCACAATATGATGTTTTGCCTTTTTAGTTGGGTCAGTCATAATCTAAATTGTTTATTAATAGTGTTAGTTGGGTGAATTGATTATGTAAAAATTAAATTAATTAAATAATAATACTGACAAGATTGAATTATATTTATTTATTTATTATTTCTTAAAATTATATTTATTGTTTATTTTTATGACAAATATACTCTGTTAATCTAGTTACCGATATCTAGTAAGTTTAATTTTTTATATGAATAATTTATTCATCAAGTAATAAAAATATGAACAACTCAAATTATTAAAAAAATATACGAGATAGACCCAAGATAATACATTACGGTATTTATGCTTCAAGACACAACACTAACCCTGTACTCTTGTAAATTATATTTGTTTGGCTAATTAATATTAAGGGTCGTATTTCATTACCGGTATAGAATTAGTGGATTCAGTGATAAGATGATATTATTTTTAAAATTATTTATGAGATAAGATTAATAGCGAGAAATACATCTCACTCTATTTACTTATGTTTTTAGCATAGACTATATAATATTATGTTTGATCGTACATAATTATTAAATTAATTATGAAATTATTTTTAAATTAAATTATATATTTACTCTTTAAAATAAAAATATTTTGTACATAGAAGTGTATAAATGCAATTACGGTCATAATCCTATGACGATAAAATCTAATACCATGCCTTCTTTGATATTATTAATCATACCCATTTTACTCATTAATTACAATCTAATGTATTATTAATCATCATCCCTTTAATCAAACAAACAACTCATTTATAGGCTCCACTAAATTACTAATCCAATCACACCACTCATTTTCTAATTAAACACGGCCTTAATGACTATTCAAGAATTGTGTTTTATTTTATTTTTTTATGAATTTTTTTTATTCATCATCTGCTCCCCACTAATTCGTTCTTTTTAGGTAGTTAGTTTTTTTTAGATCTAGACGTCTACCAGATCGGTATTGGTAATGTCAAAATTAAAGTTGGGCAACTTTCTCCAACCTTCAATAAGTTCTTTTTGATAGAGTTATGTATAAACTCTGATGTCATTCTATCTTTTAGTAGAATTAGGTAGAAACTATAATGTCATTTTAATTGACTGTAGAAGAAAGGTTATGATGTGTGACTCATGGGGATCAGTATATTGTCTTTTATTTGTCATTGTTCTTTTAGTATGTTTTAATAACACCTCCTCACATGGAAGATTGTGATTCTCTTTGTGTAGTGATTTGTGGTTCCCTTTATAGGGAGTTTTTTTTCTAATTACGTGAAAATTTTTCTTTTTTTCTTTAAAAAAATGTCTTGTTACATCCAATGAACCTTTTTTAATTAATTTTATATTGAATTTATAATATATTTAGGTCATCTTCTTCAATGATGGTGTTAAAATCATGTGTTAAAATATATATTATATGAAAAAAGTATAAAAAGTAGAAGCTATTGTTAATTTAGTGACGTGTGTTTGCTCTAATGGTGTAACTAATATTTTGTTAGCTTTTAAACACAAGCACAATAAATAAGTTTTTTCTTTAAAATATGTTTGGATAATTTTTAAATGTACTCACTTCTTTTTACTGATTATATTTATTATTGTACAAGTGTTTAGGCATAATGTACAAACATTTAATACGTATAATAAATATAACAATTCTCTACATTCTTCTCCATATTTTTTTAGAGCTGAATTGCTACTTTGGTTGTTACAGTCAGCAATTCAGTTAATAAAAATTTATTCTAATAATTTTTAGAAGTAACTTAATACCATTTGAGATGAAACAATGAGTGAAAGTTGAAAATTGGTTTAAGATCTGAATTAATTTGGGTTTTGTAGCAGCCATTGGAGATGGCCTTAGTCTCCTAACTTTTTTTTGATTAAAAAATATTTGTTTGACAATTACAATTGTGGTACGAAATAAAAAAAAATGGCATTGTTAAAAATGAGTGCGTGATATTCTAAATAACGACTCCATTATTTAATTTTAGGAACATTGGGGCGTGTCCTATTTAAGATACCTATTTGAGAATAAGTCTCTACTTAAAATTAATATTTCAATAAGTCATATATATTATTTTTATACTAAAATTACCTCCAAGTAGTTGTTACATATGCGCGATTTTTGGAATCAAGAACGCAAAGATCTTAAAATTAAATCCCCAAGTAGGAAATCGTTGCTATGTACATCATCAGAGTTAAATTTCGCATCACTTGAAAATGAATCGCAGCCATTTTTTTTATTTTAGAAGGTTTTTGCGATTTTTCTCTACTTGAATCGGTAGTAGAAATCTAGGACAAATTGAAATCGATGTTCTACTACTCTTTGAAGAACTGATTTTGACTTATTGTAGATTTATTTTTCATTGATGTTATTAAGACCAAATTTAAACTGTTCTAAAATTCTAAATCTCTTTGTGTAACCTTAGAAAAAAAGTGAAATGAAACATTCTTCTCTAATTTTCTTAAAAAATAATTATTTCATTTGTAATGCATCGGTTAAAAGTGAAATGTTTCATGTGTTTAATGTGAAATGTTTCATTTTTGCAAAAATTAGACATTTTGTAATGTGTTTATAAATGTTTTATTTGTGCAGAAAAAATGATATATTTTCTAAGTAACTATAATGTCTCATCTGTGCAGAAATGAGACAATTTTTTTGTGCAGTTAAAATATTATATTTTTTGCAAATAAAAGAAGATATTTTTCATATGTAACTGAAAATATATTATTTTTGTCAAAAAATAAGACATTTATTTTATGTGTAATTAAAAATGTCTTATTTTTAAAATAAGACATTCACTTGTAATGAGATATTGCCTTATTTTTGTAACAAATGTCTTATTTCTCAAAAAAAATATATTACCTCATTTTTTTGTAATAAATGTCTCGTCACTATAATCACGCATATGTAACTAAAAATACTTATTAAAATCAAAAAATTCATCGTATGATGATGTGTAATCAATGGAATATGGTCAAAAATTATATCATTTTTTATTAGCATATATATATATATATCCTTTAACATTAAAAAAAGAGATCTATGAGAATTTTCTATTATAAAAAATACAATGTGAATATATATAAATTTCGGGAAAAAAAAAACATAAATGGTTCATCCCAACATAGAAATCTCAAAAATTATCAAAACATATGAACGAATTATTTCATCCAAAACGACAATCTAAAAAATCTCAAAATATATTAATGAATCATGTCAAAACAAAAAATTCTACTAGCAAGATAAAACATATTCAAAACTACAAATATATCATATCTATCTATAATAAATAATATAGGAGTATATTTATCAATAATAATTATAAATTTAAAAAATAAAACATTATAAAATAGTCAAAAAGTAATTAAAACTTATTCCTAAACAAGTTCACTAAATGGGACCCAAAATTATTTTTTTCGTTAATTTTTCAAGGGTCAATGGGATATTTGATTGGCATTTTCATGTATTTGAAGAAGGAATATCTAGCTGGTATCTTTGTTCCGCTCTGATTAAAAATTGGGTTTTTTAATTTTTTTTTGGTTTAGAAAATTATAAAAATTTAAAAATTTAAAAATTTAATGTAAATCTCAAAAAAATAGTGCATAATCATTTAAAGTCACTTTTAAACTGAACAAAAAATTTACTTATTTAATTTAAATTAAATCAAATAAAAATAAAAAACTTGACAAGTTATCAAAGGAAGCTTTAATTGATCGGTCAACCATTCTTATATACCCTGTCGATCTGTTTAATACAAACGACCAATTTGTTTATCAAACCTCCTACCATGTTTGTTTAGGATTAATACTATGTTTGGATTAGTTTTTTTTTTTTTTTTGTAGGCCTTTTGTTTTTTGGTTTTTTTTTTTGTAAAAAAATAAATATAAAAATATATAAAAAATGCCAGTTGAAGTCAAATAAGTAGATTTTTTTGAAAATTTTTAAGCAAAAAAACTCCCAAAATAACTAGTCTAAACATGGACTAAGTGAAATAATTTATGTTATAGATTCTACATATTTGCCATTTATTTATCAAATTATGGTATCTAAATAAGGTCACTTAAATAAGTTATGTCGAATGCGTAAAATTAATTAGGGATAACTAATATCAAGAAGAAGGTAGAATTATCGGGATTAAACTTTTCAGACTATCTTTTTGCTAAATTCAATTATTAAAAATAATTATATCTCTTTATCTAATAATTTATTCTATAGTAATCAAATATTACAAAAATATTTCTATAATATAATTTATCTTTCATACCCCAATTTATAATGTTAAAGTGTGAGAGTGTTTGGCATTGCTGAAACTAGTAATTTATAAATTGTAACTTGTAGTCGAAATTTTAAGTATTTGATAAAAATTATAACTTATAACTGAAATAAAAAAATAGTTATAACTTGTAGCGGAAGTTATGAATGTTTAAAAGATATTATAATTTATAGCTAAAATTAATTTCCCATTGCCCTATCCATAATCCTATTATATCTTATTTTTTTATTCAGTTCTTTTATTATTTTTTATCCCATTATATAACTTATACCCTTTTATCTCATTAATAATCCAATTCTCATAAAAATAATCACGTAATCAAAGGTGTCCTAGAATTGCACCCAACATCTTCTCCTTGAAAATTACCAAAAGATTGCACTTTGAGCAAGATAATTAGTTGCAACTTGCTTCCCTTGTAAAGCACTAGTAATTATTAATGCCTAAAGAGTATTTTGAATATAATTTAATTATAAAATTAATTTAATAATAAAAAAATTAAGTACATTTCTTAAACAGGTGATTTGTATATATATTAAAAATATATATTTAATCGGAGATAAAAATAAAATTTTGAATTAGAAATAAAACGAAAGAAAAAAAGTTGAATTTAAAATTAATTAAGAATGTGAAAAAATGTAAATTACAAATGAAGAGAAATATGAGAGCTAGTTAATGAGAAAAAAAGTGCCACGCATATAGGATAAATATCAACATCAAGAGTGTTGTGTTTTGTAATATAGTCTTATTTGCATTTTTTATTTTATTCACGAAACATATATCTCCCACTTTTCTTTTTTTTTTTTTAGTGTGTGAGTGGCAAAAAGTAATATGTGGATATATTATTTCCTAGGTACCATTTTTTATTTTAGTTTTCAATTTTGTTTTCCAAAAAACACACAATAATTTGGAAAAAGTAATGTTTCTAAGTTTTAAATAATTCATTTTGTTTGAAAACACTAAAAAAAAAGATATTTTCGAATCTAAAAAATCTATTTCTGCTATAAAAAAAATGAATGCAAAACGAAAACAACTAATGTTTTTTGTTTACAAAAATAATATTTGAAAAATATTCTGCAAGTCTTTTTAAAAATAGCAACCCAAGACAACCATTTGCTCTACTAACTCGGCTTAAAACTCAAACTTTTTGTTTTAAAATTATTTTAAGCAAAAAAGAATTGGTTTAGTGAGATTTGTAAACGATTTAAAAATTAAAAACTTATTTGGTTTAAAATAACTTTAAATCAAAAATAATCAAACAATAAATCAAGAGGTTTTAAGTTAAAAGAAAAACATTATGATTTTTTTTATTTCCACATAATTTTATATTTTTACATAATTTTTTGTTTAATATAAATCTTATTTAATATATCTCGATGAGTAAGTTCAAAAAATATAATTTGATAAGAGATAAATGTGTATAATAAGGAGTTAATTAATTAATTAGTCCCATTTTAAGAGTGGTAGAATAATTATTCCTATTTGTTTAATTGAATGAGAATTGTTTACAGAATTTTAAACTGATAAATTTAGCAGTTTAATGGAATGAGAAATTTTTCTAGAATTTTATATTGATAAATTTATTAGTTTAATAAAATTAAGAGATCGAAATTGAAGAAAGTGGATGAAATCGTTGGAAGAACGAGTTACTGGCGTCGGGACCGAAAAAAGAACAGTCAGCGCTGGAGAAAAAGTGGCCGACATAAAGTATATTTAAACAACTAATAAAAAGGCAAAAAAAAAACTAAAAAACCATAAACAAAAAGGTTAAAGCTTAAGTTGTAAAAAAAAAAAAACATGTTTTGAGATTTAAGCCAAAAAAATCTAAACCAACTTTAAGTTTACAACTAAACTATTGCCCAAAAGTTTAATTATTATATACTTTAAGCATGTTTGAACATGTTTTGAACATGTTTGTAAACTTGGCTTTTTTCAAGTGTGGCCTACACTAGTGGTCCTATATATCTATCATACACCTACAATAGAAAGAAGTCACTTGATATTGCTTCAACCCAATTTGCAATTAGTCAATAATTAATGTGATTTGACTTGTTGGGAATATGACCTATGAGGGGCGCACAACAAAGAAAATGAGTGAGCAATCCATTATAGGATATTAATAGAGATGCTCTCTATGTATCCATAAAAGGATAGAGTCTTGTTTGTAGTTTGTGTTTGGTTTAATTTTTTTTTTATTTAAAAAAATAATTGTAAAAAAAATAATTAATTATAATGGAAAGACAAATAAATATGCTTTTTTTAAGGGACTTTTAAGTAAAATATTTTTAAAAAAATTAAACCAAACAAAGGCTAAGTTAAGATTTTTTTATTTTAAGTTATTTTAAATTAAATAAATAAATAATTCATTTGTCGTGAATTTTAAGAATGATTTAAAGTTATTTTTTATAAGTAGTTTTAAATGACTTTAAATTAAGTAAGTGATTGTATTAAATTACATAATTATCTATTGTCGTATTCTTTTATTTTAACATAATTTAATATGCCGTATAGATCATGTTAGATAAATCTGGAAGTGTAGGTTTTAAATATTCAATTTTTATAAAGCATGAATGTTAATCTAGAAAATTATAACATTTTTAATAAAATTATTATAAAAGTTGGTGAAGTATTTAAATGGTAAGTGAAAGATTAAAAAAAAAAAAAAGAAGAAGCAATAAATAAAAAGGCTATAGGCATTGGAATTGCCACACAAGATAAGAGACTTTGTTTGATTTAAAGCCAAAAGGCTTTTAGCCTAACTTAAAGTCAGCTACCAAACAAAGGCGTAGTAAAATATTCAAAACATAAAGTATATGATGTGTAGTATGGGATAATGAATTATTAACATATTCTAATTGGATTTTTCTAGTTTTATTATTTCTTATTTTTTAAAAAAAAACTTCATTAAAATGAGTTGAAAATTAAAGAATTCTGATTAAAAGATGAAACAATGTAAAAAATAAAAGTTGTATAAAAACTTTGTATTCAAAACATATCGCCAGAAAGTTTGAACATGTGGAACCGAAAAATGAAAATAGACCCTAAATGCTTGTTCTGTGGGGAGGTAGAGTCATCCATTCACTACCTTAGAGACTGCCCTTATGCAACCTCTATATGAA
The DNA here is from genome assembly GCA_032270985.1 of Heliamphora pulchella. NCBI lineage: Eukaryota > Viridiplantae > Streptophyta > Magnoliopsida > Ericales > Sarraceniaceae > Heliamphora > Heliamphora pulchella. Next base: position 14,023 of record JAULJZ010017473.1, read on the forward strand.
ACAAAGTTCGGGGGACACAAATTTGGGATTACATGACAAGACATGGTGATGTAATGTAGTGGGCTATGGAAATAGAAAATAAATTGCTTAAAGGGGAGTGGGATCTATTCCTAACAATCTTATGAAGCAATCTTATGGAGCATCTGGCATAACCGAAACTCAGAAAAGGGCAGAAGAAGCGGACCAGATGATGTGATAAACTTTGCTGCTGTGTACTTAGTTAGAGGAATTCCACAACACAAATTCAACGGCTCAGCAAAAGGAGACTCAAAATGAGGTCGTCAAACTGGAAGAAGACCCCTAGGCAAGGGCTTTTTTAAGGTAAACTTTGATGGGACTAGATGTAAAGATGGCAAGACGGGTGTGGGAATGAATCATCATTAGAGATGTCATAGGCAACACAATTGCAACATGCACCCATCAGATTATATGGACAACCTCAAGCAACTTTGCGAAATATTTAGCGGCCTGTAGGGCATTGGAATTTACTAAGGAGGTAGGATTGCAGGAAATTCAGCTGGAGAGGGATTTAAGCACAATAATATTAGCGATCCGAAATCATGAGTAAGACCTATCCCCAATTGGTGGATTGATAGAGAGAATAAAGTTCATCATAGATGTGTTTTAGGTTTTTTAATGTATGCATATGAAAAGACAAAATAATTCGGTTGCCCATGCTCTATTCCGTTTAACATTATCTCTGGAGGGTTTCCATGGATGGATGGAGGAGACACATCAGTCGATAGCACACCTCATCGACGCCGAAAAAGTTCTTATGTAACCTCTCCTTGTTTTGGGGTGTTTGCTTTTGTGGGACTTGTTTCCCTTCTGTATTTTAATCAAAATAAATAAATAAAATAAAATAATAACTCAAATATATTTTTCTTATTTTCATCTCTAATGGACTTTTTAAATATTATCATTTCTTTTACTTTTTCCATTATTCTCATTAAGACAAATTATGAAAGGTAAAAAAATAATTAAATAATAATTTAAAAAAAAGATAATTACAAAAATTATTTTGGTGTGGTGTGGGTCACCCAGGATGAACTTGATTTACATATTCCATTTTCTAAGCACTTTGATGATATATTATTTTTAATCCTCACCATTAATTTCTAATACATTATTATTAATGTTGTTTGAATTTTGTTCTCACAACTTGGAGGTAGTCAAAGATATGGTGATATTCCAAGGAGACTTAGGCAAAAAAAAAAATCAAAACTGTGTGTTAATAACAGATGCAGAGTTTGTATCATGAATTAGTAGGGAGCACAGCATGGTCATCAAGATGACATACAAGAGAAGTGTAGAGGAATATGCAGTATTAATCTTTGGTAATTATTTTTTATTTTCAAAAAATTATAAACAAACAATTTTCAAAATTTACAAAATTTTTAAAAGAAAAAAAAATGTATTTTCACTTATTTTGTAAATAAATTTTTATTCTATTTTTTTTCTTCTACCACCTAAGTTATGACTACTACATCTAGCTACCAACTCCGACTACCCCCCGACTACCGCCTCCAGCTCCCTATCTCTGATCACATCTTAACATATTCTACATTCCTTCTTGTCAAAACATCTTCGCGCAGTTCGAACGAAGCGCTTGAGATTATTAGAAAGCTTGAACGGGCACGAGCTGACTAGGAGAAGGTCAGCCCCCAACAACGAAACGCCTGGGGTTATTAGAAAACCTAAATGGGCACGAACTGATCAGGAGAAGATTAGCCCACAACAACGAAGCGCTTAGGGTTATTAGAAAATTAGAAAACCTGAATGAGCATAGGCTAACCAGGAGAAGATCAGCCCCCAACAACGAAATGCCTGGGATTATTAGAAAACCTGAATAGGTACGGGATATGGACAGGCTGACCAGGAAAAGGTCAGCCCCCAACAACCAAGCGCTGGGGGTTATTAGAAAATCTGAACGGGCACGGGTTAACCAGAAGAA
>JAULJZ010017504.1:0-15973 GCA_032270985.1 Heliamphora pulchella
ACCAATACGTAACCCGGAGGCTAACACCCAGACCTCTCTCAGATCGATTCTCACCAGAACCGAACCTTAGAATCGAACCGCGGACCTACACATCCCAAACATAACCAACATGCACACAACCGTGCCACAACTCCCACAATCTAACCATGTACGTCAACCTAAGGACGGTATCTAAACGAAACACCCGAGGCCACTACACGACCCCTAAACTACCACACGACAAACGAACCCCAAAAGGAATCCATAGGTGTTTGAATCGACTAATTCTCGTAAATCAATCAATTGAATACCATAGGACGCCAATCGAAAGCTAAAACCCAACCATCGAACCACCATCACACTGCCTAGGAGTTCAGTCGACTGACCCAAGCCCCCAGTGGACTGAACAACACACTGGAAAACCACCAAAACGCCTCACGCATGGTTCAGTCGATCGAACCCCATGGTCTAGTCGATCGAACTCAAGAACTATGATCCAATCGACTGAACCTATGAGTTTAGTCGACCGAACTCACTCAGAAACCGTTTTTCAAGCTACGGGTCAGCCCTCCAAACCTTAGATCGAAGCCTCGAAACTCCCTTTTCAACACCCTCAAACATACGTACACCCAGGCCTAATACTAAGACCTCGAAAGAAACGCCCGACACCTGATTTCATCCACGAAATCGACAAAAAACTAGTTTTTCACCCAAAAATTCAACTGAACATAAACTCAGATCTACAGCAAACCAACCGGTAAAAAGACACCTGATTACATGTAGCACCCTTATAAACTATACAGGTCTAGAATCCTACATCGGTGAGTTTAAAACTCAACGTCTCGATCTACGTGCAAAATCGAGTTTCGTCGAAATTAAATTCTGATCGAATGGTTGCATAGCCCACCGCCCTAATAGCAGAAATTCGCTGTTGGATCGTTGAAAACCGAGCCCCGGGCCCCCAAGAACTTAGAGAGAAGGCAGAGAGAAAACAAGAAGTTTGTTGGAGAAGTTTTGCAAAATATCTTTATGAAAATATCTAACTCTGAATATTTATAAGCCTCCAAAATATCTTTTATTGAATTTTTTTTTGAAATTCGCGCCACAACGGCCCACGCCCCCGGGAACCTACCCCATATGCATATCTAAGCACGATCATACATTAAAAGCAGTAAAAACATGCTCAAACGAAAACACGCAACGCGTGTCCGAAAATGCCGAAAAAAGAAAACGGGTCAGGGTCTCACAAAATGAGACCAAATCTAATTCTACTTGTGCTAGTCGAGTTCAAAACTAATCAAACTGTGCAAATTCACATTCTTCATAACTTTTCAAAAAGTCAAATTAATGTGGCTAAAATTTAGAAATATAATAGACAAGAAATCTATCGCAACTCAAATAAGATTTGAGCCACAATTCTCAACAGTAGTAGAGGCAGGAAGCACACATTATTATAAAAAAGATTAAACAAGATGCAAATTATAAAATTAACTGGACAATTTGATTACAAATTGGCAAATAGATTGTTGCACAATTAACCTATTTCTTTTTTCATTCCTTCCCAAAAATGAACTCTTTTCGTGGAATATAAATGTCCAAAACGCATGTTATGATTCTGCAATCGCAATATAACATGACTTTTACGAAGAAAATCTTCCTTTAGTAGGCACAAATATATATGACTTTTAGCATAAGGAATAAAAACATAAAAATAAAGTTATGCTTACCTTTGTGTTTTCTATTTCATATGTTATCAACTAACATATAAAATCTAGCTCTAAAAACTTGACCGGCTAGAATTGAGCACTTCACATGTATTGTGCTTGCAATGTGGTGGTGAAAAGAACAACACATCTAAAATCCATTGAAAGCATAAAGTCCAATGACTTGAGGTTAAACACTGCAAGTCAACTAGAAGCAAAAAGTGTGTCCAGATGGAACACAAAATCGCATTTTTTAGTACGATTTTGTCATTACATAAGTTGATTAGATATCAATAACAGGTTCACACCAAAAGGTATTCTACCTTAATAGATTAGTATATAGTTTTGTCCTTTTTCATTTAAGCTGTGATTTAGGTTTTTTATTCAATTCTTAGTTTTAGATTTGTATCTTATCATGCATAATTCGAATTAAATATAATTTATCACAATAAAAACTTAAATAAAATCTTAACATACATGAAATTAACAAACAATGCAACTGTATCTTTCACCGATTTTCGTGTTATTAGAAAGTTTCGCACTAATTTTCGGATCTTCCTTTAACTTCTCATGAATCCAATAACAATTTTTTTTTGTAAAAAAACAAAAAAAACAAAGTACCATATGATTGTCAGATTGACGAAAATTTCAAAAACTACAAATTGTCAATCTACGCCATAAAAGTTAAAATTAGCAATTGATAAGAGGCATGATCATAGCAAAAAAAAGTACATAGATATCAACAATTAATTAGACTTATGAGCATATGAAGAAAAATTGGAAAAAAAAATGAGATCACATAAAAATATTTTGGAATATCGCGAACAAATATGTGACAAATCAATAAAGCAATCTATCAATACTCAAAATTGGTTTGATTGTGAAAAAGAAGTGAGTCAAAACTCAACAGTTACAAAGCTTTGAGAACTGCAAAATCCAGAGAGCAATAACAGGTTTTCAATGATTCGATAGAAAATCCTACCTTTAGCTCCCTAAAATATCATTGGAAAACATAGAAATCAGCTTACAAATTGGGAAAAATACTGCTAGGGTTTATAAATTGGGAGGGAGAGGAGTGAAAACTGTGGAAACAGAAGTAGGAAACTGTGGAAGTAAAGCTCGGCAAAGTTCGTGATGTAGAGAGCGGAAGAGAAGCAGAGGACATCGGTGTTGCCCAAAAAAACAATAGCAGCGACAGAGGGTCACTAGTATTGTGGTCGGCGGTTGAGGCTGAATGGGGTGGCACTTCGACAATCGGGCTCGGCCTGACTTAAGGCAAGTGAAGTAATGACTTTTAGCTCTTAATTTTTAATAAATTTTTAAGGCCTTAAAATTTTATATATATATATATTTGCACATCATTCAACCTAATTAACAAATAAAGAGCCTAATATTATTTTTTCTTTCAAAGCTCAATTAAAAAACAAGGGGTCAAGAACAAAAGTCTAATCTGGCGATCCTTACCTAATTTAGTATTTTTAAATGTCATAACTTCGTTCAGCTGAAAAATAAAAATATAGAACGAGCTTTAGAATAATTCGAGCCCTATTTTAAAAGTTTGTTTTAGGTTTTCTAAAACTCAGTGTCGGTCCTGTCGACAGTAGAAGTGGCATTACAGTTTGAAGATGGTCGAAGGGCGGTTTGGAGAGAGAAGAAACGGGAGAGAGAGTTTCCAAGAAGAGAGGAAAACATGATTCATGGGAGAGGCGAGGCAATCGGCGAGCAGCAACGGAGGGTTTTGATTGCTAACTGAGATACCTTTCATGGGTTGTGTTATCGTGTGAGTGAGAAAGAAGAACGAGAGTATGGGCTGGGGCACTGACAGTAAATAAAGTGAATTTTGGGGGAGATGTGAGATGTAAGGTCACAGCTTTTGGCAACCAAAACTGTGGCGTTCTCGTAATGATGATTTTTTTGCGACGATAGCATTTTCGTCGGGAAAGGATAATTCCCACCCGCGCAAAGGTTTGACTTGCTGCCAAATTTTGATATGCTCTTGGCTGATGAAACTTAAGGTTGTCGCGAAAAATAGAACAATTTCCGACAAAATGAAGGTCGGGGAAAGATAATGCATCCTTTCGCGACGAATGTAATGTGGTCGTCCAAAAATGTTTTTGATTTAGTGACGAAATCTATATGTCGTCGCTAATAGTTGTTTTTGTTGATGTAAGTGGTGTTTGGTATTGCTGAAACTAGTTGCTTATAAATTGTAGTTTGTAGCAAAAATTATTAGTGTTTGGTAAAAATTGTAACTTATAGTTATAATAGAAAAAAATATAATTATAAATTGTAACAGAAGTTGTAAATGTTTGAAAAAACTTGTAACTTATAACTAAAATTAGTAATAGAAAACAAAAAATTACTTAGCGGTAGCTTTACCAAACACTCCCGTTATTTCTTGTATTCAATGTATTTTTACTTTTTAAATTTTATTAGAATGATAACAAGCTTTTATTAAAAAAAATTAAATTTACTTTCTGATATTACAAATTGTACAATTTAAAACTGATTTTTAAAAAATCATAAGAACGAAGCCAAAAAGAGCTAAAATGAGGGTGTCATGTATTGAAACTAATTATCCAACTTGCTTCTCTTCAAGACTGATTTAGGGTTAGCAATTCCTCTTGTCTCACTCCATCCTTACAGGTACAAATGGCAATAGTGAGAGGTGGGACTGATTTGAGATTCTCCATACATTTCTACTATTTTATCAGACAAGGACTAGGCAAGAAGGATGAAAAAATGGCAAAATTGAGGACATATCTAGAATAATTAATGAGTTATAAAAATAGCAATACTAATAAGAGTTAAAATAATATGATGAAAGAAAAATAATAGTCCCGTATGGCTAAACTTGCTTATTTACTTATAAGCAAGTTTGATTAAGTTGATTTTTTCGTCTTTAGTGAACTTTTTTCATCATTTAGTTAAATTTTTATATTTTTTAGACTCCTCTCATTCAGACGAGTTAAAAAAATAAAATTTTTTGATTAAAATATAAAAAAAGTTTAGAAAAGACAAAAATAAGCAAAAAATAAATAAATAAGCTAAATAAGTAAAATTGTGGGTAAATAAGCAAATAAGCTAGTAAGCAAATTCACCAAACGAGGCCAATAATTGTTGACTAATAAAAACTAAAATGATAAAAAAAAATAGAAGAGAAAATGAGATATGAATGTAATATTTTAATATTTTATTAACGTTGTATTTTTAAAAAATAAAATATAATAGTATTTAATTTATATATATCATCGAGGACGAGGTAGAAAAAATTGTAACGGTGAAACAAATACAGTCTCTAATATCAAAAATAGAAAAATTTGTAAAACAAATGAAGTGAGAATATGCAGTAGTGGCCGGAGAAAATTGTATCTTTGCATGCATATTCCTGCTCCATTATAGACAAGTTTTCCCATTTCCAATAAAAAATAGAGCTAGGGCAATGTTTGCTTTTCCCGTGTGTTTTGTCCCGATTATATACAATAAATACTTAAAAAGAATACTTACATACAATATTACATTTATAATTTTCTTAGAACAAATTGATGGACTAAGGCCTCGTTTGGCAACCGGCTTAAAGCCAACTTTTAGCCTCTTTCTTAAAAACGCAAAAAGTTAAGAAACCTCGTTTTTTAACTCAAAAGTTTTTAGCCTTTTTGTTTTTTACATAATTTTTTTATATTTTTAAAAAATATTATTACTTTTATTATACACATCTATTTTTTATAAAAAAATTATATTTTTAAAATCTACTCGTCAAAATCTATCAAATAAAATCTATATTAAACATAAAATTATCTACAAATAAATTTTTAAAAATTATAATAATTTTAAGTAAAAAATTTTACCTTTTGGCTTAAAGCCACTTTAAGCCTAGATTGGAAATCTTAATTTTTTGACTTTTTGGCTAAAAACGCCAAAAATCCAAAGTTGTCCATTTGACAAAAAAGCAAAAAAGTTAAAAAGTCCAAAAAATTAAATCAAAACACAAATTTTCTGAATATTTTATTCAAATTCTTACCATTTTTAAAATACAATAATACCTCTTATTTATAACTTATTTACTATCACTACCAATTACATATAATTGTTAATATTAAATATATAAAAAGGTAAAGTTGTCTATTTTAAACAAAAAGTAAAAAAATTAATTTTTTACCCAAACAATTAATTTCAAATAATAGGTTAAGTTCGGTTTGGTTTCACAAATTACACAGATTAGTTTGATTATGAAATTACTGAAACCATAGCGATCAGTTTGATTTTTAATTTTATTCAAAATTGGACTGTGTACACATGTAATAATCAAATTTTAATTATCTAAATTTTAAATATTGTATCTAACAAATGACAAAATTATTTTGTGTCCTAAGGAAAACCAAACATATCAAATAAACTCATCGATATAAAAGTCAATTCTAAATTGTTAATGATATAAACTCAAAATCTCTCTCTTTAATTGTTGTCTCTCAGAGTGATGGAAATATGGAATCAATCATACATTCAAACCTACGTGCTTTCTTGAAGCTAAAGAAAATTTATTTGAGAGTAAATTGTAAATGATAAATATAATTTCTACTTTTAATAATTAAAAAGTGACGTAGTGACCCAATAGAAGTCTTGTAGGCTTTTTCTCAACAGCTCCCAGGTTTAAAAAATATAGCTATGATATAGAGAGTTGCTTCCCTAAGAATTTGTAAAAAAAATTATTTATCACAAAATATTTTTATTTGGGATAAAATCATATATTCCTACCATTTGTATTTGTTTCGCAATAATTCTTTTGTTACCTAGTCATTTTCATGTAAATGTATACTAATTTTTTTGTGATAGAATATTACTTGCGACAATTTTTTTTAATTGTATTTTTAATGACGACAATCTTGATGTAAATGTCAAATATTAGCGATAAACTTGTTTTTTTTTATGTCATCTTGATTTTTATTGTATTTATTATGTGGTTAGATACATTGCACAATTACATTAGCCTTGGAAATATGTTGCTTGCCATTTTCAACTCCATCTTTAAGTTGATTTTGTTATTCGATTATGATATGAATTATCAAATCTTTTCGTGTGCATTTAGGATTGTTCTTGTAATCTTTCTATTAAGTCGGTTACTTCTCGGACAAAATACCTACTATAAATTGTTTTGTCATTGGCATACTTTCATTCGACAACTTGTTAGCCATAATATAATAGTTATGAATTTGAGAAAAAAAAAACTACTCTGTCTTCAAACATTTTAAAATATGTTTTTTTTTCTCAATTACATACTTCTTGACTCTTACATCTTCACCAATATACTTTTTAAAAAAAATATCTCATTTTTCTTGCATGTTGATAATTATATAAACGGAAAAAAAAAACTTATTTAAAATGAATTTAGAATAATTAACCGACTAACTTTACATGGTTTGTTGACATTTTAATTACGGTTCCGTTTGAGATAATTGTTTATTTGTTCATTTAATTTTACTTGTTTTTGTTTTTAGTAAAAAAAATTTATCGTTTAATCAAACTATTACACTTTTCGACTTCTCTCATCTCTCATCAGACAAGTCGAGAAACTAATGTTTTTTTATCAAAATATAATTTTTAAAAAAATAAAAATAAAAATAAGTCAAAATAAGTCAATATGTCAATCTCATCTTGCTTATCTTCTTCTTTAATGAACTTTTTTCATTGTTTGATCAATTTTTTTATTTTTTTAGTTTATCTCGTCAAGATCATTCAAAAAAGTAAAAAAGTAAAAAAGTATAGCCAAAAGATAAATAAAAAATATTGAAAAAAGATTTTAAAAAAATGTAAGTAAGATTCTAAAGTTTTAGCCCAAACACACATGATTTGAAAATAATATCCAATGAAAAGGGAGAATTAGGAGGAAGACAACTTGTACTATGAATATATTACTATAAAAGGGTGGTAATTCTATTGGTGAACGTAAGCAATTGATATTCAAAAAGGAGAAAGGCTTATCTCCACTTTTCTTAGAGGGATTGGATGGTCGTGTTGAGCCAATTATAAGCTCATTCAAATCTCCTTTTAATGATTTAAACAATTTTTTTTCTCAATATATAGATCAATTATAAAAAAAATTAAATTAATCAAATATCGTTAAGTTCGTAACAAATTATGCTTGCCTTTAAGAAAATGAACAATAAATAGACGTTACTGTTTATTTTGTTAAGACAAATATAATTTAGAATTAATTGAGTTTTAGTTGCATTTTAGAAATATGTAAGAGTTTTAATTCCACATGTTTTCTTTTTTATTGGGTTTAGTCCAATTTTTCGAGTTTTATGATTTCTGGGTCAAATTTGCCATTGGCCAACCGGTGCTTTATTTTTTTTTTAAAAGCTTTGATTCTAGGATGCAATATTACCTATTAAAACTGGTGTTATTTGTTACATTAAATCCCCTGATTCCAAGATGCACTCAAATCACAAGGATACACTCAAATACCCCTGATTCTAGGACGCTTTAAAATTACAGGATCTTGACTTATCACGTTTATATGGAAAACATTCTAATTTTTTTGATTTTTGGTGTCAATTACACTAATATTGTGTTTGAAAAATATCTTTTATTTTAATGAGGCGCATCAGACACATTATCCTTGAGAGAGAAATTCGAAATCAACTAATTTTTTAATTTTTACTGGTGTGTATATATTGTTATATTGGATTGTTTTGTTCTGTCATTTCTTATAATTAAAATGTAAAAAAGTCCATTTTTTAATGATTTTATTTTTATTATCGGATATGAAATCATTATTTTCGAATGATTCAGTCTTCATTTATTCAAAGTAGTTCATATTTGTTTTTTTTGAGATTTTTTATGTTTTAGTGTCTCCATGAAATCACTTTTTAAATTTTTTTGCACATAATTAAATAATGAAATATTAGTGTGGTTATGGTGCAGCATTCATGAGATGTTTACAAAAATTCATTCTGCGGCATTCATTAGTTGAATCAACAATGCACTTTTCGAAATACATATTCAACTGATACATTTATCAGTTGAAATAGTAGTGCAATTTCCTGAATCAATATTCAACTAATAAATATATCAGTAGAAACAGAAGCACAATTTTTAGAATCCGAATTAAACTAATAAATGTGTCAGTTTCAACAACAGTGCTGTTTTAAGAATTCAAATTCAACTGATAAAATGTATCAGTTATAATAATTTTAAAAAAAGAACAACAATAAGGAATCACTCAATCAACAACCGAACCATTTTTTGTTCAACTGACTGATATATTCATCACATGAGAATCCCAATGATGCTAGCACAAATGATACATTAATTTATAAGGCAGTAAATATGATTGGAGAATTGCTTCACGCTTATCTTAGTTATTCCTTCGTTAGTGTTCATCCAATTTATGAAATCATACTTTGAAAAAAAAAAAACTAACTGCTGCAACATGCAAAAAAACAAAATTTTCTTTCAAACTCAAATGATACATTTATCAGTTAGAAATAAAGAACAAGCTTGAAAAGTTGGTATTTTTTTAATTACAGTAAAACTTACTGATACATTTATCAAAAGTTGGTGTAACCAAGCTTCAAAAAGCATTAATGGCGACAATTTGTGTCTTGCTGATACATTCAAATGGTACTTCTTCTCATGAAACAAATGATACATTTATCAAATAAAAATTCAAATGATGCTAGTACAAAATGTGATTCATTTATCACTTGTGAGCAAGTCTTGGTATATTGGTCTGTACGTCAAACCGATACATGTATCACTTTGTTGTGTCTCTTTCTGAATGAGGTCGTCTTCACTTTCAAACCCAAAGAGAGAAAGAATAGCGAAACGTTTCAAGCTCCAGATCTTTAGAGTCATCCCATCCTTCCAATCGTGCCACTCGAAAGACCCTTCCACCCTCCCCGAAGTTCATGTCCCTTCATTCCTCCAACTATCCCCCACCCTCATCCACGTTGACTCCTTGTCGCCAGTGACCCCACTGCCCTCGAAAACCCATCGCCCCTCCTTCAAGCGCCACGTCTCTTTCGCCTACATGTTCGTCGGCTATGGTCTCGGATTGAAGTCTGGCGCACAATGCGTCTCCGACGACGACCGCACAGATTCACCGAAATTTAGGGGCCAAAAGGAAGAAAAGTGGCATGTCGTCGCCAAAGCGTACGACGAGACACCGCGCCATAAGATTTACAACTCGTCGGCTTTCGGGGACTCCGATGAGGAGATCTTTCCTCTTCCGCCACCGTCGCCACCAACAACGTACGGAGACGAAGAAACGACGAAGTAAGAAGAAGAAAGCCACTGCATGACTCCGCAGTAGTACTTCACCTATTGAGAGTGACTTCTTTAGCAGCGATGGCGGTGACGAGAGAGACGAGGAAGAAATCAGGAAAACGGTGGCTCTGTTTCTGAATGCGAAGATTAGAGTGACAATATCGAGTATTTGATTTTCTATTGAACAATATATATGTGGTTATTTTAGTCATATATTAGATTCTCGAAATTGGTTTGGTACTAATACTAGTAAAAATGTTTTGATATGACTAAATCTAACACTACTATCAAAAAATGATTAAACTTAAAATTTTTCTATAGTTTATTCAGTCATAACAGTATTCAACTAATTTAATTTTTTACATGAATCACTTATATATTAAGAATAATAAAATGAATGGTCCAATTTATCGAAGTAAGCGCAAATTATGCCCATAAATAACCCAACATTACATTCCAATCCCTTTATATATATAAGACTGAAGACAAGTTAGACTCTTTAAAAAAAGAAAAGCATTCTATTTCCAACTTTTTGGTCTAGAATCTTGACTATCCTTGCAGGTGGTTCATTGAGAAAGCATTCTATTAAAAAAAATAAGTAATATAAAATTTGAATTAGTGGTATATTTTTATTTTAAAATTTGTTTTATCTTTTTACATTTTGATCAATAATTTTATTTTTTTGAATTGTCTCTATTAGAGGAGTCGAAAAATATGCTAGTTTAACTAAGCAGTAAAAAAATTCATTAAAAGTAAAAATTAGCAAGATAAAATAAATAAATAAGTAATTATCCAAATGGTCTATTGCTTTACTTTTACCTCGTGGGCCGGGCCGCATACGTTGTACAAACCCAATTTGGGTTTTGTTCAATCCGGCCCAAAACCCAGCGCAAGCGTTGGGTTCTTCAACGTCGATTGTGTCCATAAGCTGTTAAAACGAAACCCCAAATTTAAAAAAAATTATTTTATTTTTGGTTTCAAGAATTTAACGTTAAAAGTTTATTTTAATTTGGGTTTCCACGAAATGCCCGAACTGAATGTAATTTAAAATTTAATAACACATAGTTTGGGGGAAATTGTATGAAATAAAAAAAATAGAATTAATTAATTATTAGTTCGTTTTAAAAGGTTTGTAGAAGGATTAATTTTAATGCTAAGTTTTTTAAAGGTTAGGTATTACTTTTTAAACGAGTTATATTTTTAAGACAATTCTGCCCTTTGGTCTCCTTCTCTCTCTAACATTTTCGCTAAATTGTCATGGACGATTCAAAACTGATCTTTACTCTCTCTCTTCGAATTGCTACGAACGAACTTCTCAACCTCTTCGAAAATTTTAGCCGCCTCTCACCGCCATCCTGATCTCTCTGATCGCTCTCTTAACGGTGGTGATCGGGGCAACCATACACGAGCCCAACACCAAATCACCAGAATCTTCTTCGATCTCTCCACCACCTCCGTTGAATCACTATGGACGATCTAGAACTGATCCTCACTCTCTCTTTTCGAATCACCATGGACAAACTTCTTATCTCTCCACCATGTTCGCTAAGTCACCATGGACAATCCATAACTAATCTTCACTCCCTCTTTTTGAATTGTCATGTACGAGCTTCTCAACCTCTCTGTGTGGAGTTGTTCAACGATGTACTGAGTCAAATGAGTAAATCGGCAACGGTGATAGTGGTAAGACTGGGGAAGAAGATGTTGACAAAGGTTAAGATCGACGATTGAGATTTTTTTTTGGTTAATTTTTTGTTTTCTCTGTTTTACTGCGCATCTAATTGAGAAATCTTTTAGTACGAGATTTTTTTTGTCAAAATAAATGAGAATTTTCTCATTTCAAAAAATGAGATTTTGATTATTACATGAAAATTTTTTCAATTTTTATTTCTATTGAAACAGAGAAAATTCTCGATTTCTTTGCTGCTTTGTGTCAAATGGGGTTTAGGGGCATATTAGGTATAACAACATAAGACTTGATTTTAAAAAAAAAATTGAAATGGGCCTAATCCTTTCACAAATTTTATATATTGGAACCCCTATTTAAAAACTCTTAAAAAATAATACCGTAATTTCATATGTTTTTTTTAATACTAGATAATATTATGGGCCACAACTTAAGTTTTTGATTGTATGGGCAATAAATCAAAAAATATATAAATATAACTTATTTGACAAAAAAAAGTCACAAAAATTAAAATAAAACATTAATTTTTAGAATATTGTATTCAAAGTTTAATTCATACTCACACTTATAAATTATTTATTACCATTGACAATTATATACACAATTTCAAAGAATTGTCCGGGTGATTAAGGTTTGAAATTTAGGAGTTTGTTCTTAGGTCTCAACTTTGAATCCTTTTAGGTGCTATAAATTTCTTTGAGATTAATCTATACGAGATTTTGTCTCGATTTTAATTGGGACCCTGGCAAATGGGTGACAGAATTGTTCCCTCAGGAATTAATCAAAGTGTGCGTAAACTGACCCGGACACCTTAAAATAATAAAAAAATTATATACTCTTGTTACTATCAACTATCTATTACCGTTATAAAAGCTAACACCTTATTTGCTGTATTTTTATAAGTGAAGTAGACTCGTATTTTAAAAAAAAATATATACCTATGATTTTTGAACCATCACTTTCTCAAAATAATTCTTAATTGCTTAAGATAAATTTGTAAAAACAATGGCAGTTATATTTCAACTACCTTACTAGTTTTTCATTATTTTTCCTATTTTATCCGCACAAATAGCTTGTGCACCTACCCTTTAGCATAGAAAGACGATAATATTGTTTAATTTGAGTTAAAAATAAAAAATTTACTTTTTATTCAATTAACTAAGTTCAAAAAAATTAGTTCAAAATTAATTTACCAATCAATCTATTTTGAATCTAATAATTTTTTGATTAAAAAATGCAAAAAAAAAAATTAAACTAGTTGCCAACCAGACCTTATATATCCCCACACACACACACACACACACACACACATATATATATATATTTATATATTACAATATTTTTAATTCAATTGAAATAAAAATAAAATAAATCATATTATTAATTTTGATCGTTAAACAAAGAAAAATTAAAAATCATGATATTATCAAAATAATAAATTTATCATTAATAATTTTAAATTTGCTAGTCGGTAGTCCGCGGACAGGGCCGAACTATCTATTTCAATTGTTGTGCTTTTTAAAATTGCATATCTATACAATGATTCAAGTTTCCATCGATATTGCGGTGTAATCATACCTCTCGAAAGTAATAATTTGAAGTGGTCTATATAACTCACACAATCGTGTACAAATAAATGTAGACAAAGTAATGCGAATGTATCCAAATAATCAATCTTTTTAGAGCGAGAAGTTTGGGATACGTTTGCCTTGGTTTTGAAGGCCTTTTTCTGGATGTGAAGTTTGGGATAAAGCGGATAAGTTAATATCTATATAATAAAATAAGAGTAAAAAGTAATTTTTACATATTTTACATCAATGTTAAAATGAGGTTCCGTCGAAATTAATCCCATTTAACGGTAAAGAAAAACTCTCGCTTTGTGCACTTTGTTCTGCCAAACGCCACTGCCTCTTTTCAGTTTCAAAATTCTTCGACGCATTTTCAAAGCCGTCTCTCTCTCTCTCTCTCCACGACGACTGTCTGCGACGCAGGCACCGCTGTCTTCGCGCCTCACTGTCTCTGCAGTCTACTGCTGAAATCCTGATCGTCTCCGCCGTCTCCACGCCTCACCATCTTCACGTAGACGCCGTTGTCTTTGCATCTCCACTGTCTTCACGCAGACACTGCCGTCTTCACACCTCTCCACAGTCTCCGCTGTTCACTTCGTGCTGGGATCGAGAGTTGGGATTCGATCCCATCTTATTCACAGCCACCTATCGAACCATCCAATATTGGTTTTCAGGTTTTCCTTTTCCCCTTCTCTCTCTTGCATATGTGGTATATAAATTTGATAATTCTCTCCCAGTTCTGATATGGGGGTTAGGGTTTCTCTTATATGCAATGACACAATTTTTTCTCAGTTCTGATGGTGCCGTGGTGCTTGGGTGGTGGTGGCGGCACCGTGAAAGAGATGCAATATAACAAGAAAGTTATCCGAGGAGAGAGGGAAAGAGAGAGAGAGAGAGGAGAGAGAGATGTATACATGTAGTGGGGAGGCCCGTGGCGTCGGCAGCGGGTGGGTGATGCCGGTGTAGCTCCTGCATGGACGACGGTGGTGGTCAGCCACGGTGGGTGGCGAGGCTTGCAGCGGGGGAGGAGAACCGAGAGACAGTAGAGAGAGAGAGAGAGAGAGCAGAGGGGGTCGCCAAAAAATGGATGTCGGCGTGGGGCGGCGGTGGTGGTGGTTGGAGCGTTGGGGGTGGAGTCGGCGCTTGCCGCGGCAAGCTTCTGCGTTTTATCTTCTGGTTTTCTTTCTCTGATGATGCTTTGAGCTTTAACAACTCTTAGGTGTGTATTATATTATATATTATATAAGTCACCCCAGGGCTAGAAATTTTCCAAGGATGGATCCCACAAATTACTGTGAAGAATCTCGGAATTGAGTTGCTATATCTATCTATCCATATATATATATATATATATATATATAAAACCTCAATTCTTCAATACTTTCGGCACTGAGAAAATCTCAAACCTACCCTTGTCCAATGTTGATGGTTTGACTTATTAGAGAATTTTAAGTACAAAAATTTTAGAAAATGTGTAATTATTGCAAATACATTTTATGTTTATTTTGATGATCGGGCCACATAAAACTCATAAAAAAATTATTTGTATAAAAAATTAGATTGATTGAGTATGAATAACTAAACTAATTGATCATATTTATTATAAATAAAATAAATGATCTACTCTTAAAATTGTACATATCATTAAAATAAATTTTATGAAACACTATATTTATAGATATTCGATCGATCTAATTTTATACATGGATAATCGTCTCAATATTCTTTATAAGTGAAATGATTCATATTATCGAGATGAATTTATAATAATTCTATAAAAATTAAATTTATTCATTTATTCTGATTGTTTGTTTGAAATTTTGTCTATTAAAATGTGTGATTGTCTATTAAATTTTGTTCCTTCATTTTTTCTTAATTTTTTTATTATGTTTTTTTTGGCTATTTTAAAAAAATTATTAAAATACTTGAATAATTTTTTAAAAAAAGTAGTGAAAATTTCTTTTATCACGAGTGAATTCCTAGTTTAGTAATAATTGTTGGGGCTGGGTTTTGTGTATTTTCCCCAAAATATATATATCAAAACACACCAGTTATGTTTCTCTCTTTATCTCTCTCTTGGTCGTCTAGATACTAGCCGAAATTCGATCATCGGCGGCAACTCGCGAATCACCCACTCGAAGTCTACCATCGGCGCCGCCCCCCTGAAAGTCCACCTCGAATCAAGGTACAAATCTAGAACCTTAATTTCTCAGGGGTTTGTGATCTCTTTATATTATTTGACCTTGATTTCTTTGGAAATGGGAAATGCCCATTTGCTCTCATGTTGTAATTTTTTTCTTTTGTTTCTGTTTGTTTGCGAAGAAAATGGAGAAAAGGAAGAAATTTTAAAAATAAGTTTTTTTTTTTGTAATTCTCTCCTTCAATAAAGCAAGAGCTTTTTATGGGGCAAGTTAGTGAGAATAATAGTTACAACTGATGATTAATTTATTGTCAACAATAGGTTGGGATCTATTATCTGATACTCACTTTAATGGAGTGATTCATTTGTTAAATTTAGTTGTTTTTTGCTTTCGTGACATTGTTTGGATACAAAATTTCAGCTCCATGCTCTCTTTTTATTTTTTTATTTTATTTTATTTTGCTACTTTAGCCCCTGTTTGGGATGTTAAAAAACTTTTGAATTTTAATAAATTTAGCTTTTTAAGAAAAAAAGAGGGAAAAAAAGTTGGCTGGGATAATTTTTTAGGGTAGTTTTTTTTTTCTTTTTTTATTAAAATATTTAATATGTTCTTACTTTTAAGATTGTG